>QXTE01000373.1:2500-133109 GCA_003942145.1 Platysternon megacephalum
GTTCCCCTCCTTCCTCCCCGGTGCTGAAGACCCTGTGATATGCATCAAACATGCCCATTCTAAATGCCTGACCCCCAGTCTCAGCAGTGTGTTCTTGGTGCATGATCTCAGCATACCTGTTCTCAGCTCAGAGAAGCAGTGTTTCCCCAGAGAAACCCAGAGAAGCAGGGTTTCCCCAGATCCTGACTTACATGGGGGGAGGGGGAGGGGGGCAGGGAGAGGGGCTCAGACACCCTCAGAGGGGCAGGGACTCCCAGATCCTAGAACACATAGGAGGGTAGAGAGGAGGCTCAGACTCTGCCCCCTCCCAGGGGTAGGGCTTCCCCAAATGCTGGCTCACAAGGTGTGGGGCAGGGAAAGTGGCTCTGACCCCCCCCTAGCAAGACAAGGCCCCCCACCCTCCAGATCCCAGCTGCCATGACACAGGGCATGGAGAGAGGCTCAGAAACCCCTAGAGGAACATCCCTTGCCTAGCAAGTGAGACCCTTGTGCCAAGAGCAGAGCCATGGTTTGATGCCCAGTTCTGGGTAAAAATATGTTGGTAGAATGACAACTTTAAGGAAAGTTGTTTTTCAGGGGGCTGTAACTAGGGAACTCCTTGATCACATGACCCAAAATTTAGATAACTAACCATACTGTGCACTTCTATGCTGCACATTTCAAAGCAATTCAAGTAACTGTGAAGATTTTAGATCACTTAGAAACTGGTTTTATCTTATCTATACCAGACCTAGCAGTCTGCCATAATATATATTTTTTAATTAAGAGGAAGGATAGGTGGGGCAGTGTAAGGGTGCGGACTCACCCCTGCAGCGCCTCCTGCTGGTCTCTTCCGGGAATTAGCTCTTCCAGCGTCCTGGAGCGCCCCCTGCAGGCTGGTGATCCACTACCACTTGGCCCCCGTGTCCCTCCCTGGACTCCGGTGCCCTGTTAGCTGGGGTGCTGCCCCCTGGCAGTAACCCCTGTCTCTTTGGGTCTCCCCTCCCCAGGGAACCCCCACCCACTATCCCCACCTCGCCTCATATAAGGCTACTGCCAGTCACCATCTAGCCCCACTCCCTGGGGCAGACTGCAGTATATGCCACGCATCACAGGCAAGGTTGGGTTTGGACCTGCTGCCTTTGCCTACCCCTGGGCCGCCCTCTGCAACCCCCAGTACCTGTTGGTCTTATGCTAGGCCACAGCCTGGGGCTTTCCAGGCTGGGGCTCCCCAGCCCTGCTCCACTCAGGTACCCTGTCTCCAGCTCCCTGCAGCCAGGCCCTTCTCTCTCTGAATGCAGAGAGAGAGTGTCTGAGCTCCTGGGTCCCAGTCATCTTATACAGGCCAGCTGTGGCCTGATTGGGGCGTGGCCCAGCTGCGGCTGCTTCCCCAATCAGCCCAGCTTTTAGAGCTGCAGCCCTCTCCAGGGCTGCTTTCCAGCCCTCCCAGGCAGGAGCGGGTGTCCACCCCACTACAGGCAGCTAACAAATTTCAGACAAAGACATTTTAATGCTTAGACCATAAAGCAGTTTCCTGGTAGATAGCCTAGATATAAGGTCCTAAACCTGACATATGCATCAGTCACAAGCTGTGTCTCCCTTACTTTGCCCCATCTCAGGCCAGTCCAATACAATCAGGGTAGTACCCCTTATTTGCTTTCACAGGCAATTCAGTTCATTTTTCACTACCCTACAAATGTGTAATGTGCTTCAGATTTTACTACTGAAAACGCATGGCTGCATTGTAGAAATTGTTGGGGAAAATGGGAGGTCTTTCTCTGCTGGGGAGGAGACCACTCTGGTTTTAGGACCCAGGAGAAAAACAGGAGTTTGTTTTGTTTTCGGCAACTTAAGCTTTTAATCAACAGAGGTTTTCCTCCCACTTTTTGGGCAAGGATCAGAGATGAGTTTAAATTTCAAGGACAGGGATTTGAACATCTCATTTCCCACTGAACCAAAACTCAAAGGCAACTACCTGTCCCACTGCACTTCTTAATTATTACTATTATATCCATCCAAAAAAGAGAAGCTCATTAGATGGATGTTCCTGCTAAATGATAACAGGACCCCCTGTATTGTAACAAATGCCCTTGTTTGATTCTTACCATCCTCCTGCATTACAATGAGATAATGTCATCTTTGTAAATAGGTACATAAAAATATAACAACATTTTAACATTATCCACCACACTGCAATTAATACCCGTGTTGGACCCTTATATCTCCATGCCTTTCAGTCACTTATATAAGCACTTAGCAATGTTGAGATTTAAAATATTATCATTAGGCTTCAATGTTTACGCCCTATTGAGATGAATGGCTTATATAGACAGATGTCATTGCACACAAGTCAGGTTTTGAGGGTTTAATTTGCAATCATGAGAATTAGACTGGGGGTGTGAGGATGGGAGGAAGAGTTAAAAGATTCTCAGATATCTAGAGCATTGTTATTCAGCATATTCCAACACAAAGACAATTATGTGGTAATTTATGCACCTACACAGTTGCACTATACACTGGGCCCTGCCCATCCATCATCATGAACACATAGAACTTGCCCTGTGATGTCATGATATTCTGTCACCTTGGATACACAAAACTTTCAAGAGAGTCCAATCACACCAGTGTGTTCAACTGTTCACTGTGTGGCAAAGGCCACACAGCTGCTAACAGCCTTTAGGGGCCAGCTGTCAGAAGTTACTATCCTACTAGTTCCTGGGAGTTCAGTGACAGAGAAACTACCTGAAGGTTTATTAAGAGCTCAGGAGTGGGAGAGAAGGTAGGACAATTGAGGTCAGAGATTTTCAGACATATGCTTCAGACCTTTGGGGGCTCCTTTGGAGCTCTGGATCCTGGGGCCTTACTTCCTTCACATGCCTGGAAGCATTCTAGTTCTCAGTGACTCCCTTCCTTTCCACACACAGGGAATTTGACCCTTACAGTCTTTCATCTATCCTCCCACACTCACACAGTTCTGCCAAAGTCCCTCAGTCCTGGCCTACAGGCCCCCTGCTGTTCCAGCCCTGGGTTCCCTATCATGCTGCTCAGTCTATGCCCCTCTGTTATTCCAGTCAGACTCTCCCCAAGTCACATCTCTCCTGATATCTCTCAGTACTGCTATTCTAGTCCTGGCTAAACACTCCCTGCCCCTCCTCCAACCCCTCCGCCCCAAATTCATCCTGAATAAGAGACCAAGCATGAAAAATTCCAGGCCAACATTTCAATCAATTAAAAACAGGAGGTTTATGACTAGAAGGGTTAGCCAACCTTAAAATATGTGTTCGTAGTTCTTCACCTACAATATATAACCTCTCATGCTGTTGTATTTTGCTAGTACCCCTGGCATCCCAGCATTGAACATGGCATCCAAAAATAAGAAGCCAGAACAAACAGCTAAAGATTTTGGAAAAAGTAAGCAAGGAACAAACAGAAAGGAAGGTGATATATCCAAGTCAAGGAGCAGCACAGAACCATTTGTCAAAGAGAGGGAGCAGTATCTGCAGAAGGAATATAAGATCCTGACTGAGCATATGAACATGTACATGAAGCGAGTAGAGCACTTCCTGTGGGAGAATGAGTTCCTAGATAAGGAGGCCCAGAAGATTCGGGAGGACAGCAAAGCCTACATGACCTATATAAGCAAACACACTCAGAAATGCCAAAATACTATCATTACACTAAACAACCAGAACCACTTCGATCTGGCACAGGTCCGAAAGCAGAAGGAAGAGTTGATCTCACAGTACACAGCTAAAGAGAAGGAGGTGAAGAACCAATTGATGGAGATGGAGACAAAGTATTCTCTTATGAACAAGGAGGTTGAAGACTTGCAGCCCTTCAAGGACCTGCAGTTGGAACAGCTGAGCAGAATCAAGGAGCTGGAGAAAGAACTGCTGGTCACAAAAATCCAGCACTCAGAGCAAATGCACAAGGTCAAGAGCAGATTTCTGCAAGCAAAAGCTGCATATGAGCTGGACTCTCATCAGAAGGTTCAGTCTCTGGCCAAGAGAGCTGAAGAGGAAGCTGTACGCAGTCTAATCCAGCACACCAAGCAGGTGAAAGCAGAGAATTGGCGACTGCGCCATGAACTGCTCAGCCTCATCCGACGCTCAAACATCCTCAAAACCTTCAAGCTTCAACTGAGGGAGCAGCAACAGCAACTCCTTCGGGAGCACCATTATAGCCAAGACCTCACGCGCATGCACCATTGGTTAAAGGAGCATGGGGCACAGGGCTCAAACAAGGAAGTCAACAGCTTTGGCAGCTCCCTCAAAAGCATCACATCAGCCAAGATCAGACACATCCCTACTTCCCTCACTAGTGCCGATTCATAATGTGAAGGTTAAATTTAACTTTCATAGTTAAGTGACATTTGAAAGTGCAATCCCTTTTCTCCACAAAATAAGTAACTAAAATTTCCCTCTCTGGAGACAGACTAAGATGATCAATAACTTGATGCTTTCGCACCAGCAGATAATATTCTTGGATTAAAAAAAGACAGGGGAGGGAATGGAGAGAAGAACAATAAAAAATAAGCAAAAAAGGCAAAAAGTTCTTGAGTGCAGATACTTGTTTCTGAGGGTATAATTGATCTCATGATCAGCTAATATTATGGGCCAGGTCCTCAACCCCACTCTAATTCCTCTGCATTGTTTTGGTGGTATAAAGAGGTTGTAAAGATGGACTCTCTGGCCAGATGAGGAATCCTTAAATAGAACAGAGCAGACATATCTGAAAGGATATTTTGTGGCTACTGCTGGGACATGTAGGCATCCCATGCTGTGTTTGTACACACTGCAGACATGAACGATTGAAAGTCTGCTATCCCCATCTACGCCAGTTTTCCAAACCCAAATCACTGAGGTAGAAATCCAGACAGAAACCTTAAATTGTGTAATCCTAAAACCAGTGTTCAAAAGAGGGAACACAAATAAATAAACAAATGAGCAGCATGTAGGTGCACCTACGACAAACAAATCCTTTTCACATCACACAATGTAAGCAAAATCAGGCTATTCAGCCTTTGGCCATAAGCTACAAATACCAATAAAAGACAATATTCATTGATTTCCCCATTTGACTGTTCCTGTTAATTGTTATCTTCCCTGATCATCTTATCTCCAAAATTGCTGGCAATCAGTCTATTTCTGATGCTTAAAGACACCTCCTCTTCCAGGTACATCAATACTTACTGATCCTGAGCTTCCTTAGCAGCCCCATTAGCAGGGGCTATGACTGCCATTACATCTGCATTCTCACAACAAGGGTATTCTATATCTTACGGCTATTATGTGGTGCATACAACACATCAGGAATATCCTGCTAACGTTTTCCGTGATGGATAGTAACATGTCACTAGTGTGCTGCGGATATAAAAAGAAAAAACAAGAATTGGCTGGGCTCGGCTGATCCACAAGGTCTGATCTATTCCCTAGCCTGTACGCAGTCCCTTGGGAGTGACCCCTTTAGTGTGCCGGGCCCCAAAGACCAGGGCCGGCCCACAACATTTTGGCACCTGAGGTGGGGAGCTCAAATGATGCCCCCATACCCCCTCGCTTGGGCGAAAACTTTGAAAGGTGTCAATTCTGCCTTCTTCCTGTTCTACTCCTCTCATGGTACTGCTCTGCTGCCTACCCCAATAAAGGAGAACTAACAACTTAAAATGCCTTGTTCAAAAATTTTAACTAACACTTAACTTTCAAACGCCTGAACAGCAGATGTAACTTTTCTTGTCTGCATAGTAAACACTGGCATTTTTATCTTTTTGAATAATCAAAGTGGTGCTTTCCATGCCTTCTTGGTTGCAAAGATTTGAACTGCTTCCTGAAGGTCCATAGTCTAGGCCAGCTCATGCTCTATTGAGATGGTTGCAGGGCCGACCAGCCTCTCCTGTGTCACTGTGGAGCGTAGATGTGTTTTTATTAACATCAGCTTGGAGAAGCTGCGTTCTCCACTGGCAACTGTTACAGGAAGTGTTAGAAGTATGCACAGAGCAACAAAAGCATTTGGAAAGAGGGTGGGTATATTATTTGCGCACATATATTCTAGAACAGCCTTTGGAGTTGATCCTGCTGAAATGTATCTTGAAAGGGCTTTCAGTTCATCACCTAAATCACTCACATCAATATCGCGCATGTCATCATGTGTCAACACTGTCTCTAGTGCCCTGCATTGCTGGTGTAGGTCTTCTTTAGGTATAGTGAGGAGTTTTGGAATATCATACAACATCCCAAATAAACGTTCTTCAACTGACTGTATTGCACAATCTAGCACCCGGTTAAAGAATTCAACTTTGAATTGTTGTTTGGGGTCTCTTATGGGATTATCCCGTGCCTTGTAATCAAAATGTCTTCTTCTTCTGTGACTCTTGTATTCTTGAATGGGTGGGAAAATAGCTTCAGTGTGAAGTTCCTCTTCCAACTTCTGTGCACTCTTCAGAACGTTTTGAAATCCCTCATCTGACCGGTAAGACTGTAGGTATGACTTTGCTTTGTCCAGTTGTTCCATTGCTCCAGATATATCAAGGTCAACACCTTGGAGTCTCTTGCTTACAACATTTATTTCAAACAGTATGTCATGCCACAACACTAAGCCACACAGAAATTTGAAGTTATGTATGTTTCTGGTGATTCCATTTCCCTCTGCTACTGTTCTCCCACAAACAGTTCCTGTCATAGCATTATCCTCCATAATGGCAACTATGGCATCATCTATCTTCCCAATTTGGTGTTTGATAGGCTTTATCGCCTCCACTTGACTTTCCCATCGTGTGGCACTCAGTGATTTCAGTGTCAGAGAGGACGTTCCCAGATGTTGCTTCAAAATTTGCCATCGATGAGTTGATGCAGAGAAAAATACATAGATGCTTTGAATTACATTAAAAAATTCAGCAGCCTCACTAGAAGCTGATGCTGCATCACTGACCACCAAGTTCAATGAATGAGAACTGCATATCTGAAGTGCCACACAGTGCTAGGTTTTGGGTAGCAAGCATTCTCACAATGGCAATGAGCCTTTTCACTATATTTTGCCAGTAAAGAGACTCTGATGCAATCTTCTCTTGATGCTGATCATCTATGGTGGCCTTTAACCTTAGTCTCATCTCAAGCTCTTTCCACCTATGGAATGCTCTCTGGTGATTTGCTGCCTTCTCATGGCATGCCAGATTTCTAGGCAGATTTTTCCAGTCCTTTGTTCCTGTAGAAACCAATGTGGCTGGAACATTAGACTGGAAGAATTTGCAACAAAAACAATATGCAGCATTCTGGGTTTTTGAGTACATAAGCCCTGGCCTCTCCACATTGTCACCATTGGGGATTTCACGTCAGTAATGTGTTGGATGGAAACTTCTATTTTCATTGTCTTTGGGAAACATGAAGTTTTTCACTTGCTGTGGCCCATGTAGTACAAGGAAATCCCTCAGGCTACTGCTCAAGTGGGTCCACAGTCCTAGATCATCTAGACTTAAGGAACTAAACTCAGCATCAGCTGTTTCTTGCGCCTCCACCACACTCTTCTCTGATCTACATTTTCTTCAGGAATGTGCATGCTTACATCCATTTGAGATGGAGATATGGATGCTGCAGTAGCTGCCAGGTCACCTGCATTCTGACTAACTGGAAGATCAGGCATCTCCTCACCACTCACATCCTCACTCAGGGCCGCCCAGAGGGGGGGCAAGTGGGGCAATTTGCCCCAGGCCCCGGGCCCCGCAGGGGCCCCGCGAGCCCTGGCCCGGTGGCGGTCCAGGTCTTCAGCGGCATTTCGGTGGCGGGGGGCCCTTCAGTCGCTCCGGGTCTTCGGTGGCATTTTGGCGGTGGGTCCTTCAGTGCTGCCAAAGACGTGGAGTGACTGAAGGGCCCCCCGCCGCCTAAATGCTGCCGAAGACCCGGACCGCTGCCGGGTGAGTACAAGCGCCGCAGCTCCCACGCTTTGCCCCAGGCCCCCTGAATCCTCTGGGCGGCCCTGTCCTCACTAGGGCCAGAAGGCTCACTGTGAACATTCATGTCTATGTATCTCAGGAGAGCTCCTTCCTGCTTAGATAGAAAAGCTTCCTTTGCTTTCTTTCTTTTTCTGAATGCTGCCCCAGAGGGGCGTTTTCTTCTTTCACTCATGACTGCTGTTCTGTGCCAGCTATAGCGGCTCTCAACACTCAGTTGAAGGGGACAAATAAGCAGGCTGGTAGCAGGGCCTGAGTGAGGGAAGATATCAGTGTCTTAAGGGCCTAACTGGCTCCTACTACTTCAGTTGACTGCCTGTTCTCCTCAAGTGGGTTCAGGGAAGCAGCAGGAAACAGGAAGCTCCCTGAGAAGCTGGTGTTAATCAGTCCAGGCTCCTGGGGTTGCTAGAGAGGTACATAAGAGGCTCCTTTTCTCCTGCCTGCCTGTTATGTCTCTTGTGCCCTCCTTCCTCCAGCACAGCACTCCACCATCTCTGTGCATCTAGAGCAGAGAGAATATATATGCACCAGCAGCAGACACAATTTTCTACACCCTGGGTCCTAGTGGCACCCCCCTCACAGTCTGGCACCTGAGGCGGCCGCCTCAGTTCGCCTCATGATAAGGCCAGCCCTGCCAAAGACCCATATAGGTCCACAGGGGCAGGCCCATGGCCTCCAAGACTGGACCTTCAGGCACCAGAGATCCCTGTCTCTCGCCATGGCTCCCTGCAGCTAATCCAGCCAAGCCAGACTCTTGTGGGAGATTTGTATTGTACCCCTTCAGGGCGCAATGCTCCCAGTGAGTATTTTCAGTGACAGCAGGCAGCCTTTTCAAAACAAGGTAATTTATTAATCACCTGGCATACAGAATCTGAAAGTCCTTAGGTTAGCAAAAAGAAATAAAGGTTAAGATACAGTCCATCTGACCAAGCCAATGCAATCAGACAGCCACGTTGCTATGGCCTCTAAGCAGTCATTTAAAGTATCGAGAAATTTTATCTCTGCATTTCGTCCTGAAGTGAAATGTTCCCAGTCAATATGGGGATAATTGAAATCCCCCACTATTATTGGGTTCTTACTTTTGATAGCCTCTCTAATTTCCCTTAGCATTTCATCATCACTATTACTGTCCTGGTCAGGTGGTCGATAATAGATCCCTAATGTTATATTTTTACTAGAGCATGAAATTTCTATCCATAGAGACTCTATGGAACATGTGGATTCGCTTAAGATTTTTACTTCATTTGAATCTACACTTTCTTTCACATATAGTGCCACTCCTCCCCCTGCACGGCCTGTTCTGTCCTTCCGATATATTTTGTACCCCGGAATGATTGTGTCCCATTGATTGCTCTCAGTCCACCAGGTTTCTGTGATGCCTATTATATCTATATCCTCCTTTATCACAAGGCACTCTAGTTCACCCATCTTATTATTTAGACTTCTGGCATTTGTGTACAAGCACTTTAAAAACTTGTCCCTGTTTACTAGCCTGCCTTCTTCTGATGTGCCAGATTCTTTTTTATGTGACTGTTTATCATCTGATCCGGCCCTTACATTATACTTTTCAGTCCTCTGCTCCTGACTATAACCTGGAGATTCTCTATCATCAGACTCTCCCCTAAGAGAAGTCTGTGTCCGATCCACACGCTCCTCTGCAGCAGTCGGCTTTCCCCCATCTCCTAGTTTAAAAACTGCTCTACAACCTTTTTAATGTTTAGTGCCAGCAGTCTGGTTCCACTTTGGTTTAGGTGGAGCCCATCTCTCCTGTATAGGCTCCCCCCATCCCAGAAGTTTCCCCAGTTCCTAATGAACGTGAACCCCTCCTCTCTACACCATCGTCTCATCCACGCATTGAGACTCTGAAGCTCTGCCTGCCTCCCTGGCCCTGCGCGTGGAACTGGGAGCATTTCTGAAAATGCCACCATAGAGGTCCTGGATTTCAGTCTCTTCCCTAGCAGCCTAAATTTGGCTTCCAGGACATCTCTCCTACCCTTCCCTATGTCATTGGTACCTACATGTACCACGACCACCGGCTCCTCCCCAGCACTACACATAAGTCTGTCTAGATGCCTCGAGAGATCCGCAACCTTCGCACCAGGCAGGCAAGTCACCATACGGTTCTCCCGGTCATCACAGACCCAGCTATCTACATTTCTAATAATCGAATCTCCCATTACTAACACCTGCCTTTTCCTAGAAACTGGAGTTCCCTCCCCCGGAGAGGCAACCTCAGTGCGAGAGGCAACCCCAGCACCATCTGGAAGGAGGGTCCCAACTATGGGAAGGTTTCCCTCTGCTCCCATTGACTGCTCTACTTCCCTGGGCCGTTCTTCCTCCTCAACAGCACACAGAGCTACGTGTACTCCTGAAGGTTCTCAGAGGTCTTCCAAGGGGTACATCAACTCATCTAGATATCTAGCCTGTTGTAAAACTAGGCAAATAAAAAGCACTAGCAAAGTCAGTACAAACTAAAATTTCATAGACAATGATTTGTTTATACTGCTCTGTATACTATACACTGAAATGTAAGTACAGTATTTATATTCCAGTTGATTTATTTTATAATTATATGGTGTGACGGTGCTGCCTGTTGGAGCCAGCTGAGGTCACTCAATCAGGGTGAACTGCAAACAGAACGGGGCAGACAAACCCCAAACGCTGGTGGATATTCCAATACTTAGATTTTCCAAGCCAGCACAAAACAACTTCTATATTACCATACAGGTTACTCAGAAGTCCAAACAACGCAGTTCCCTTAAAGTACCCAGCCTCAGGCCTCCGTCCAGACACACCTGTCAGATATGATGATGATTATTGAGAATCTTATCTCATCATATAAAAGAAAAGGTTCTTCCAATCCCAAAGGATCAACCACATACCCAGGTTCAATTATAACTTAGATCTTACCCAAAATACACGCTATAGTCAATTCTTATTAACTAAGCTAAAATTTATTAAAAAAGAAAAGAGAGAGAGTGTTGGTTAAAAGATCAATACACAGACAGACTTGAATTCAATTCTTGAGGTTTAGATACATAGCAGAGGTGAGCCTGTAGTTGCCAAAAGTCCTTTTAGAAATAGTCCATAGGTTATAGTCCAATGTCCATATTCAGGGTGGCTCCAGTCAAAGACTGGGGATCTCAATCCTTATGGCTTAAGGTTCCTCCCTCTTGAAACCAAAGCAGATCTGAGATGATGTATGATCATGTCCCAGGGTTCTTATACATTTTCAGCAGCCTTTTGGCCTGAGAAAACAACAGGCTTAATTCTCCTTCCTCTAAACATCATGGCAATTAGCACAGGGTAATTTATCCATTAAACAGTTCAGCTACAGGTTACTACAACCTTTAAAGAGACATATAGACAAGCCTTGTTTGCTGACACCACAAGACCTGTGCAAACATTTACCCTTGAGATCTCTAACAATGCAAACTTGCGTTTTAAAGCTTTATTTATTTACCTATCTTTCTAACCAGTTTTTAAGGTTTATTCCTAGGTCAGGTTATTTGTGAGTTAATTAACTCTTTCTGGCCCTGTCATGAGATATTATATTACACTCATAACGTCACATATGGTAAAAATGAGAAAGTCAGCAATTTTTCAGTAATATAATATATGGAGATATACCTATCTCATAGAGCTGGAAGGTACCCTGAAAGGTCATTGAGTCCAGCCTCCTCTAGCAGGATCAAGTACTGATTTTGCCCCAGATCCCCTAAGTGGCCCCCTCAAGAATTGAACTCATAACCCTGAGTTGAGGAGACCAATGCGCAAACCACTGAGCTATCCCTCCCCCAATAGTGTACTGTGACACTTTTGTATTTTTATGTCTGATTTTGTAAGTTTTTAAGTGAGGTGAAATTGGGGGTACACAAGACAAATCAGACACTGGAAAGGGGTACAGTAGTCTGGAAAGGTTGAGAGCCACTGGGTTAGAGTGTGAAGGGGATGGGAGCCAGGACTATCCACAGCCCCGGCTCTGTGTGAAGTTGTGCACATCCCCCACCCCTGGAGACTCAGTTTCCCTGTCTCACCCCTACCACCCATCTGATGAATTAATAAAGATGATTTCATTTTCAAGACATGGACTTTTATTGCACACAGATATAGACACTGAAAAATTTGACAAAGAATTAAACCATGGAAAGACAGGGGAATAAAACTGGGAGGGGGAAAACATCTCTTTAAAAACACAGCGGCCTCGCCTGTCATACATCAGTGTATATGCAGCTGTTATTCTTGGCACCTTCCCTCGGGGTTGAATGGAAGGGATATTGCATTGGCCCCATCGACTAGTGGAATGTGTGCGAGGGGGACAAGGAGAGTACGGAGATGTTGAAATGCCATTCTGCGGGGGGCTGCAGAGGGAGTCAAGCCTCAAGGTGTTTCTCCTGAAGGTCAACCAAATGTCTCAACGTGTCTGTCTGTCCCTTCAGAATCCCACGCATCTCCTGCTGCATGCCACGCTCATTCTACTGGGCTGCTTTCCTGCTCATAATGTCCATGTCCAGTTTTTTAGAGAGAAATCCTGCACACCCTCTGCTCAGTGTTCACTGTCCCAGAGGTGTTCATTATCTCATTAAACATGTTTTCAAATGTTCTCTTTAGCCTTCATCTTATCTGGAAGAGCCTCTCCGCTGGTGTGGAGGAAATGCTGAAGGACACATTTTCAGCTGTAAAACATGCAAAGCACAAAGGAACCATTGTCAGTGCAGACCCAGGGTCTAGTGCAGAATTGCTATATAAAAATCACTCCCCTGAATCCACGCAAGTGTAAAGCAAAACATTTTCATTTCTACAAGGTATTCACTGAACCAATTTGATGTCCCAGTTCTGGTGAGTATGGCCTGGGGGCAGGGGTGCCGGACCGTCTGCAGTGGTGGGGGGAGCAACCCATGGCCGAACTGGAGGTGGCCAGGGGGCCATGCCACCTCCCTTTTGTAACATGGATATTGTCTGGAGGTTGGTGACCAGTGTTCTCCTTCCCAAACTGCAAGCCTTGGCAGAGGCGGCACTAGGGGGTGCTTGTGGTGGCTTGTGGCTACCACAACATTTTCCTTACCCTCCTCTCCTGTTGCCACTGCTGCTCTCAAGCATCCAAGGCACCACCCTCTGCCCAGTTCAGAAGCAGGACCCGGGCAGTGTTAAGAGCCCCCGAGAGAGCCCAGGATGGTGTGCGGAGGCCCGGACCCTCCACCTGCCCTGGGCAGGGGTGAGGGATGGGGTGCCAGAGAGAAGCCCCCGGCCCGTGTCATAGAATCATAGATGTGTCATGATGTCACCACATCCCACCTGCCCAGGACTCCGACTCCTTGGAAGTATCCACACTGCTCTTGGGAGTTGTGGTGGGGTCGCCACTGAGAATCACATGCAGCTCCTTGTTGTTGGGATGGTGCCAAATTGGTGTGACCATACTGAATGAATGCTGCAAGCATAACTTGACATGACTTAAATATGGCTGAATGGCTGCAGGGGATCCTGGGAACAGGTTCCCTTTAAGCAGAAGCAAATTTGATAAAGAACTGGAAAAGTCTGTGTGCATGATCGATATTTAACCTATTGGTTGGCAAATATTGGCCCATGCAAAAGTAAATATCACATGTATAAAGTTCCAGCATGAAGCACAGGTCGACTTAGTTATCATAGAATCATAGAATATTAGGGTTGGAAGAGACATCAGGAGGTCATCTAGTCCAATCCCCTGCTCGAAGCAGGACCAACACCAACTAAATCATCCCAGCCAAGGCTTTGTCAAGCTGGGCCTTAAAAACCTCTGAGGATAGAGATTCCACCACCTCCCTAGGTAAACCATTCCAGTGCTTCACCACCCTCCTAGTGAAATAGTGTTTCCTAATATCCAACCTAGACCTCCCTCACTGCAACTTAAGACCAGTGCTTCTTGTTCTGTCATCTGCCACCACTGAGAACAGCCTAGTTCCATCCTCTTTGGAACCCCCCTTCAGGTAGTTGAAGGCTGCTATCAAATCCCCCCTCACTCTTCTCTTCTGCAGACTAAATAACCCCAGTTCTCTCAGCCTTCATTCAGTACCATCCCTCCAGCCCCTTCTAAAAATACTAATTAGGTGAAAATTAGTAACCACACACCCACTGGGCATGCTTTTAAGACATGTGACTCCTTTGAGGAAAAAGTATAAAAATCAAGCAAATTAAATTACTGTTGAGCTTCCTTAATTGACACTTAAAGAAGCTTGTGTGACGAAGTGGGGGATTTTCTTGTTTTTTCTGTGGTTTTCCAATGGTTTGCATGCAGAGGGGGTGAGACTCAGTTTCCCTGGGTGTTACTGGTTTAACGAGGGGAGAGGGAGTTTGTTGTTACAGAGGACCGGAGAGGGGACTTGGGACCCCGGCCAATGACCTGGAGAATGGATACCCCAGTGATGGGTGACCCAGAGCCCAGCTCAGGAGTCGCAGCCGGTTCTGGCCAGTGGGAGGACAATGGGCTGTGAAGAGAGGACCCCAGTGACCTAACCAGCCGGTTCCAGCCAGAGGGGGCCAGAGGACAGAAGCGAGGGGAGGAGGCCCAGGCGACCCGTTTACGACCCTGTTTACCTGGAGAGAAGACAATGGACAGAGGCGGGGCTTGGGACCAGTGATATCAGATGCCCAGCTGGGAACCAGGGGGGCTCTGGGCTGGAGAGGGGGAGCAGGCAGAGCCCACCTGGATGCAGGGAAACTGGAATGTGCTGGGCTGAGGGAGGCCAGGCCTGAGGCCGGAGAGTTTCCTGTGCTGTGTTCAACTCTCAATAAACCTTCCTGTTTTACGCTGGCTGAGAGTCGCTCCCGGTCTAGAGAACAGGGTTGCATCAACCCCTTCGGGGGGTGGAGGCCTTGGGGGTCCAGAGTGAGTGGACTCCCTGAGGGGGCCCATGGCGAGAAACAGGTGTGCTAAAGCTCAGAGAGGTGCGGCTCCAGGAGGTGGAGTGGCCTGATCCCAGGAGAGAGTGGACCCCCGAGAAGGGCTGTCTCACTGAAAGGGGCACCCCCCATGGACCGCACGGGGCCAAGAGTGGGCACGATCTGTGAGTCCGTGACAGCTTGCAACACTGCTAGACAGAGTAGCCAATCACTCTGCTAAGTGGGCTTGAGTAGGACCGTGAACCAGAGGGGTCTCAAGGCAATGGAGACCTTGCCTCGGGGAATCCAAAACAGACCAGAGGGCTGAGAAGAACAGACAAGGAAAGAAGAAGCCGTCTATAAAATTGGTAACCACCTTCTCTGTTTGCCAAGCAGGAACTGCGTGAGGCTAGCGCAGGGACCCTTGTTAAGGGGAATGTAGAGCTCTTAATGTATAGCTCTTAATGTCTAACATAGGAGTTATGTGCTTGATATAACCCTTTACCGCTTGTGTAATTCCTTCTCAATAAACTGCTGTGTATTGAAGATAATTACTGTGGACCTTTTTCACTGGTATGACAGTAACTGCTCCACTGGGAGCCAGTAAAGATCCATTTCAGGGATAGTAGCGCCCCCTGGTGTCAACATTTGGTAGCAGAGCAGGGCTTACTCTCGTGTCTAAGGATTTAACCCTTCTCTAGATAGGGGACTGAACCCAGTTACAGTCTCCTCCCATAAAATAACCTTCCCTCGATCATCCTAGTCATAGGCGTCAACTCCGTGGGTGCTCCAGGGCTGGAGCACCCATGGGGAAAAAATGGTGGGTGCTGAGCAGCCCCCCTATCAGAACCTGCCCCTCTCCCCCTGTGCCTCCTGCCCACTGCAATCAGCTGTTTCACGGTGCAGGAGGCTCTGGGGGGGAGTGGGGAGGAGCGAGAACACGGCGTGCTTGGGGAGGGGGCGGAATGGGGCAGGAAGAGGTGGGGTGGGGGTGGGAAGAGGCAGGTGGGGCCTTGGAGGAGGGGTGGAGTGTGGGGGGGGGGCTGGGGCAGAGCTGGGAGTCGAGCACCCCTCAGCACATTGTAAAGTCGGCGCCTATGATCCTAATAGCCCTTCTCTACACCTGTTCCCATTTGAATTCATCTTTCTTGAACATGGATGAACAGATCTGTACACAGTATTCCAGATGAGGTCTTACCAGTGCCCTGTGTAATTTCCATTTCTACACACACATTCTCGTTAGCCATCCTGCCTTTGTCCTCAGGTTCTACACCAAATTTATCATCTTTATTGAAAACTGAGGCAAGTATACATTTAGGTTTTGAGCCATATCTAGATTATACTCAATCTCTACCCCACCCTCACTGCATAGTGTTCCCACTTCTTTTCTTATTCTCTTTTTATTTATATGGCTAAAGAACCCTTTACTATTCATTTTAATTAGATTCACATGGTCTAATCCATCTTATTTTTTTGGCAATTCTCACTTTATCTCTGCACTTTCTGACCTCCAAGATGTAGCTTTTTTTTGCAATCAAACCTTTTTCCCATTCCTTATAGACGCCTTGTTTACTCCTTATATCCTTTTTGAGGTGATTATTCATCCAAATAGGTCTGGAGTTCTTCCCTAAAGTTTTTTCTCCTTGCTTGGGATGCATAGTCCAGACAGTTTTCTTCTCAGAAATTCTTCCAGTCACACACGCAAGGGAAGGCAGAAAATAATGGAGGTGAACTATAGCTAATGCAGCTGGTGTGAAGCTGAAGGTTTTGGTTTTGTGGAACATTAGGCCATATACCATGGAAAAGGGGTCTGTAAGAAAGAGCTATTTTTCCAAAGTCGAGGAAAGTTATGAACAAAATTGATTGGGATGCAAAACTTAGACAAACGTGAGTGAAAATTAGGAGTTGTTTAAGAATTATTTACTAGATGGCCAAAAGACACAAATTCCAGAAGGAAGAAAGAGGACAACTTCAGTTAAAAGCCCATATTGGTTAAGAGGGGAAGTGACTGCAGCAATTAGAAAAATAAAAAAATACATCAAATGGAAAAATGGAGAAGTAGATAGCAATTGATATAAATTAAAAGTTATTAAGTGTAGAAAATTGATAAGGGAAGCTAAAGACATCAGATGAACATCCATGGCTGGCAGGGCTAACGACAATAAGGAGGAGTTTTTTAAGTATATTGGGAACAAAAGAAATCCTAGCAATGGGATAGGCCCATTATTAGATGAAGACTGTAAAATTGTTAATAATGTATCAGGAAAGGCAGAAGTGTTCAATAAATAGTTCTGTTCTGTATTAGGAAAGAAGCAGCATGATGTAATCATACTATATGAGGATGATTAAGTACTTTCCAGTCCATTAGTAATTAAGGAGGATGTTAAACAGTGTCTAATGGGGATAAACATTTTCAAATATGGACATCGGGATAATTTGCACACAAGAGTCCTGAAAGAGTTACCTAAACATAAACATTGGTCAGAGCAATGTTCCATCTAGCCAAGTGTCCTGTCTTCTGACAGTGGCCAATGTCAGGTGCTTCAGAGGGAATGAACAGAACCTGCAATCATTGAGTGATCCATTCACTGTCATCCACGCCCAGCTTCTAGCAATCAGAGGCTAGAGACAACCAGAGCATGGGGTGGCATCCCTGACTATCTTGGCTAATAGCCATTGATGGACCTATCTTCCATGAACTTATCTAATTCTTTTTTGAACCCAGTTATACTTTTGGCCTTCACAGAATCTCCTGGCAATGACTTCTATGGGTCGATTGTGCATTGTGTGAAGTACTTCTTTTTGTGTGTTTTAAACCTGCTGCCTATTAAATTCATTTGGTGATCCCAGGTTCCAGTGTTATGGGAAGGAGCAAATAATACTTCATTATTCACTTTCTCCAAACCATTCACAATTTTATAGACCTATATCAGGGTTAGAAGGGACCTCAGGAGGTCATCTAGTCCAACCCCCTACTCAAAGCAGGACCAATTCCCAACTAAATCATCCCAGCCAGGGCTTTGTCAAGCCTGACCTTAAAAAGCTCTAAGGACGGAGATTCCACCACCTCCCTAGGTTAACCATTCCAGTGCTTCACCACACTCCTAGTGAAAAAGTTTTTCCTAATATCCAACCTAAACCTCCCCCACTGCAACTTGAGACCATTACTCCTTGTTCTGTCATCTGCTACCACTGAGAACAGTCTAGATTCATCCTCTTTGGAACCCCCTTTCAGGTAGTTGAAAGCAGCAATCAAATCCCTCCTCATTCTTCTCTTCTGCAGACTAAACAATCCCAGTTCCCTCAGCCTCTCCTCATAACTCATGTGCTCCAGCCCCCTAATCATTTTTGTTGCCCTCTGCTGGACTCTTTCCAATTTTTCCACATCCTTCTTGTAGTGTGGGGCCCAAAACTGGACACAGTACTCCAGATGAGGCCTCACCAATGTTGAATAGAGGGGAATGATCACGTCCCTCGATCTGCTGGCAATGCCCCTACTTATACAGCCCAAAATGCCGTTAGCCTTCTTGGCAACAAGGGCACACTGTTGACTCATATCCAGCTTCTCGTCCACTGTAACCCCTAGGTCCTTTTCTGCAGAACTGCTGCCTAGCCACTCGGTCCCTAGTCTGTAACAGTGCATGGGATTCTTCCGTCCTAAGTGCAGGACTCTGCACTTGTCCTTGTTGAACCTCATCAGGTTTCTTTTGGCCCAATCCTCTAATTTGTCTAGGTCCCTCTGTATCCTATCCCTACCCTCCAGCGTATCTACCACTCCTCCCAGTTTAGTGTCATCTGCAAATTTGCTGAGAGTGCAGTCCACGCCATCCTCCAGATCATTAATGAAGATATTGAACAAAACCGGCCCCAGGACCGACCCTTGGGGCACTCCGCTTGAAACCGGCTGCCAACTAGACATGGAGCCGTTGATCACTACCCGTTGAGCCCGACGATCTAGCCAGCTTTCTATCCACCTTATAGTCCATTCATCCAGCCCATACTTCTTTAACTTGCCGGCAAGAATACTGTGGGAGACCGTATCAAAAGCTTTGCTAAAGTCAAGGAATAACACATCCACTGCTTTCCCCTCATCCACAGACCCAGTTATCTCCTCATAGAAGGCAATTAGGTTAGTCAGGCATGACTTGCCCTTGGTGAATCCATGCTGACTGTTCCTGATCACTTTCCTCTCTTCTAAGTGCTTCAGAATTGATTCCTTGAGGAACTGCTCCATAATTTTTCCAGGGACTGAGGTGAGGCTGACTGGCCTGTAGTTCCCCGGATCCTCCTTCTTCCCTTTTTTAAAGATGGGGACTACATTAGCCTTTTTCCAGTCATCCGGGACCTCCTCCGATCAGGGCTGGCTCCAGGTTTTTTGCCGCCCAAGCAAAAAAAAAAAAAAAAAGCTGGAGTGCTGCCGCCGAAGCAAAAAAACCCCCAAAAACGGAGTGCTGCCCCTTGAAAAGAGCCGCTCCCAAAGGGCTGGAATGCCGCCCCAAGCACATGCTTGGAATGCTGGTGCCTAGAGCCGGCCCTGCCCCCAATCGCCATGAGTTTTCAAAGATAATGGCCAATGGCTCCGCAATCACATCTGCCAACTCCTTTAGCACCCTCGGATGCAGCGCAGCGTATGAGTTTTCCTCATGCGGAAACTGTTCCACACCCTTAATCATTTTTGTTGCCCTTCTCAGTACCTTTTCCAATTCTAATATATCTTCTTTGAGATAGTGTGACCAAAACCGCATGCAACATTCAAGGTGTGGGCATACCATGGATTTATATAGTGGCATTATGATATTTTCTGTTTTATTATCTATTCCCTTCCTAATGGTTCCTAACATTCTGTTACCTTTTTTGACTGCTGCTGTACATTGAGTGCTGGGGGGGCTACCCCTGGGGCCTGATCCGGAGCGATGGCAGAAGGAGGAGGGGCGACTATGGGAGCAGGGCCACCAGGGTCACCGATGGCAGGGCCGGCGCCCTCCCGGATCTCGGGGGGTCCCGGGCGCCCCTCCATGCCGGACCAGGGGGCAGTCCCTCCAGCCATGCCCCGTTGCCCGGCAAAGGTAACACCAGACCTCCCCCAAGGAGTAGTGCACCCGGTAGTTGGTCCCCTGGTAGGGCACCAGACAGGACCCCTCGAGCGCCACCCCGCCACGCACTGCCGGCAGCAGTTGGTTGGACCTGCTGGCGGAAGGACAGGATGTGACGGAGGGCGGGGTCCTTGCAGCCCAGTGGTAGAGGGCTGATAACAGAAATGGGCTTCGCCAGGGTGGAGAGGAAGGGTACAAGGGCAGCGCTGCGCAGGGCAGTGCATGGAGCCCCTGTGGCCACCTCCGCACCTAGGAGCCAGAGGGAACTGCCGGCTGCTTCCCGGGGGCGGCCAACAGGACTTTTAACGACCTGATCAGCAGTGGTGGCCGGAGCCGCCAGGGTCCCTTTTTGACTGGGTGTTCTGGTCAAAAACCGGATGCCTGGCAACCCTAGTGAAGCCTTTCTAAACAATTGCTCTAGCTCAAACATGGGTTTGGGGCTTAATACTAGGCAATATTCTATAGCCTGTGTTAGGCACCAGATCAGACTAGCTGACCCTAATACTCCTTTCTGGCCCTCCAATATTAGGGTTGCCAACCCTCCCAGATTGGCCAGGAGTCTCTTGAAATTGGCCTTGATCTCCCAGTGGCTATTGAAAGCCATCCGGGAGATTTTAATAGGCCAAAAGTCCAGTGGGTGGCGAAGCAGGGCTAAGGCAGGCTCCCTACCTGCCTTGGCTCCGCGCGGCTCCCGGAAGTGACTGGCATGTCCCTCTGGCTCCTAGACGCAGGGATGGTGACGGGGTCTCTGCGTCCGGGAACCGCAGCCAATGGGAGCTGTGAGGGCGGGGGCAGCGTACTGCAGAGCCACCTGGCCACCCCTGAGCCTAGGAGCTGGACATGCCAGTCACTTCCGGGAGCTACCTGAGGTAAGCGTTGCCCAGCTGGAGCCTGCATCCCAAACCCCCTCCCACACTCCAACCCCCTGCCCCAGTCCTGAGCCCCCTCCTGCACCCAAACTCCCTCCCAGAGCCCGCACCCCAACCCCTCTCCTGCACCTCGGCCCCAGCCCAGAGCCCCCTCCTGCACCCAAACTCCCTCACAGAGCCCACACCTAGGGTTGCCAACTTTTTATTGCAACAAAACTGAACACCCTAGCCCCTCCCCTCCCCAGAGGCCCCTCCATTTCGCTCCCCAGAGGCCCTTCCCCTCCCCAGAGGCCCCGCCCACTACATTCCCCCTTCCTCGCTGGCTCGCTCTCCCCCACCCTCGCTCACTTTCACTGGGCTGGGGCAGGGGGTTGGGGTGTGGGAGAGGGTGAGGGCTTTTAATGGGGGTGCAGCCAGAAATGAAGGGTTCAGGGTGCGGGAGGGGGCTCTGGGCTGGGGCAGGGAGGTGGAGTGTGGGAAGGGGTGAGGGCTCCAGCTGGGGGTGCTGGCTCTGTGGTGGGGCTGGGGATGAGGGGTTTGTGGTGCAGGAGGGGGTTTGAGGCTGGGGGGTGGGGCCGAGGGATTTGGAATGTGGGAGGGGGCTGAGGGTTGAGGCAGGGGGTTGGGGTGTGGAAGGGGTGAGGGCTCTAGGCTGGGGGTGCTGGCTCTGGGGTGAGGCTGGGGATGAGGGGTTTGGGGTGCAGGAGGGGGCTCTGGGTTGGGGGGGCTCAGGGCTGGGGCTTGGGGCGTGGGCTTACCTCGGGCGGCTCCCAGTCAGTGTCGCAGCGGGGGTGCTAAGACAGGCTTCCTGCCTGTCCCGGGGCACTGTGCTTGTGCCCCGGAAGTGGCCAGCAGGTCTGGCTCCTAGGCGGGGGGGCAGGGGCAGGAGGCTCCATGGTGCATACTGCTCTCTCCCGCAGGCACTGCCCCCGCAGCTTGGCCAATGGGAGTACGGAGCCGGTGCTCGGGGTGGGAGCAGCACGCGCCATGGAGCCTCCTGCCTCCCCCCTGCACCTAGGAGCGGGATGTGCTGGCTGCTTCCGATGCACAGCGCGGTGCCCCAGGACAGGTAGGGACTAGCCTGACTTGGCTTCGCAGCACAGCCGACCCGACTTTTACCGGAGCCACCAGGGTCCCTTTTCAACCGTGTGTTCCGGTTGAAAACCAGACACCTGGCCACCCTGGTACACCCCCAACCCCTCCACCCCAGCCCGGAGCCCCCTCCTGCACCCAAACTCCCTCTTAGAGCCCACACCCCCTTCCGCACCCCAACCCTCCGCCCCATCCTGATGAAAGTGAGTGAGGGTGGGGGAGAGCGAGTGACTGAGGGAGGGGGGATGGAGTGAGCAGGGGCGAGGCCTTGGAGAAGGAGCATGGCAGGGGCGTGGCCTAGGGAAGGGGCAGGGAAGGGGGTGGGGCAAAGGTGTTTGGGTTTGATTAAAAACAATGAGGAGTCCTTGTGGCACTTTAGAGACTAACAAATTTATTTTGGGCATAAACTTTCATAAGAACATAAGAACATAAGAAAAGCCGTATCGGGTCAGACCAAAGGTCCATCTAGCCCAGTATCTGTCTACCGACAGTGGCCAATGCCAGGTGCCCCAGAGGGAGTGAACCCAACAGGCAATGATCAAGTGATCTCTCTCCTGCCATCCATCTCCATCCTCTGACGAACAGAGGCTAGGGACACCATTCTTACCCATCCTGGCTAATAGCCATTTATGGACTTAGCCACCATGAATTTATCCAGTCCCCTTTTAAACATTGTTATAGTCCTAGCCTTCACAACCTCCTCAGGTAAGGAGTTCCACAAGTTGACTGTGCGCTGCGTGAAGAAGAACTTCCTTTTATTTGTTTTAAACCTGCTGCCTATTAATTTCATTTGGTGACCCCTAGTTCTTGTATTATGGGAATAAGTAAATAACTTTTCCTTATCCACTTTCTCAACATCACTCATGATTTTATATACCTCTATCATGTCCCCCCTTAGTCTTCTCTTTTCCAAGCCGAAGAGTCCCAGCCTCTCTAATCTCTCCTCGTATGGGACCCTCTCTAAACCCCTAATCATTTTAGTTGCCCTTTTCTGAACCTTTTCTAGTGCTAGAATATCCTTTTTGAGGTGAGGAGACCACATCTGTACACAGTATTCGAGATGTGGGCGTACCATGGATTTATATAAGGGCAATAATATATTCTCTGTCTTATTCTCTATCCCCTTTTTAATGATTCCTAACATCCTGTTTGCTTTTTTGACCGCCTCTGCACACTGCGTGGACATCTTTAGAGAACTATCCACAATGACGCCAAGATCTTTTTCCTGACTCGTTGTAGCTAAATTAGCCCCCATCATGTTGTATGTATAGTTGGGGTTATTTTTTCCAATGTGCATTACTTTACATTTATCCACATTAAATTTCATTTGCCATTTTGTTGCCCAATCACTTAGTTTTGTGAGATCTTTTTGAAGTTCTTCACAATCTGCTTTGGTCTTAACTATCTTGAGTAGTTTAGTATCATCTGCAAACTTTGCCACCTCACTGTTTACCCCTTTCTCCAGATCATTTATGAATAAATTGAATAGGATTGGTCCTAGGACTGACCCTTGGGGAACACCACTAGTTACCTCTCTCCATTCTGAGAATTTACCATTAATTCCTACCCTTTGTTCCCTGTCCTTTAACCAGTTCTCAATCCATGAAAGGACCTTCCCTTTTATCCCATGACAGCTTAATTTACGTAGGAGCCTTTGGTGAGGGACCTTGTCAAAGGCTTTCTGGAAATCTAAGTACACTATGTCNGGTAATCGTGAGCTGCACTATGGAGTCACAGGCGTCCCCCTGTGGCTCCCCCGGAAACAGGGGCGGCTCCAGGCACCAGCGCAGCAAGTGTGTGTCTGGGGCGGCAAGCCGCGGGGGGCAGCTTGCTGGTCGCTGTGAGGGCGGCAGTCAGCTGGTGTTCGGTGGCGTGCCTGCGGGAGGTCTGCCGGTCCCGCAGTTTCGGCGGCAATTCAGTGGCGGGTACACTGAAGCACGGGACCGGCAGATCACCCACAGAAACGCCGCCGAATCCGTGTGACCGCGGACCGCCCGCAGGCATGCCGCTGAAGGCTGCCTGACTGCCGTGCTTGGGGTGGCAAAAAACATAGAGCCGCCCCTGCCCGGAAGCTGAGCAGAGGCCTAAAGACAATGGGGGAGCACTCACCGTGATATTTGTGGGTTTAACCTTTTGCAATAGCTGACTTGGCAAACGCCAGCTGTGTAGACGCTGCCCCTCCCCAAAAGCACGGGTCGGGGAGCGCGAGGAGCGGCTCGCGAAGCAGAGAGAGGGCGCCCCCTGGCGTTGGTTCGGTGACCCAACGGCCCGCAGTACTTCCCACACAGGGGGCGACTGAGACGCTCTGCGCATGCGCGCACGGCACCCCTCCCGCTATTTCTATGGCAACAGTAATCAACAGGCCCACTTGCGGTTTGGGTCCCGGCGTGCACCTCGCGGCGGGGTCTCGCGCCGATTCCCCACGTTCGGTCGTGTCATCAGCGGGCACAGTGAGGGGAGCTGGCTGGCGCGGTCCGCCGGGAGACTGAGGGCGCCTCGGGCGTCAGCATTAGCCGCGTCTCCGCTCCGGGCCCTCGGCTGTGAGCCACCCCGGGGCTTGAGAGGGGCCCCCCGGCTACGACTGAGGCAGCATGAGCGTGGCGGAGGTGGAGGAGCTCGTCTCCCAGAAATACGAGATCAAGAAGCGCCTGGGCAAGGGGGTGAGCGCGGCCGATGACCCCCGGGGTAGGACCTCCTGCGCCTTCTGAGCGCGAGCGGCTGGCCCCTGCCTGAGCCTCAGCGAGCCGGCGGGTGGGATTGAACCCAGGCTGCCCCCGCCCCGGTAACCAGGGGCTGTGGGGGCAGAAACGCCCCTTCCCCCAGCGGTAGCTGGGCTCTTGCTGCCCGGGAGACGGGCTGCGCTCTGCACGCCGCGGCCGAAGCCCCACGGGCCGGCTCTGGAAAATGCCGGGGTGGCGACAAGTTAATCCTGAGGCGGGGAGACAGGGAAACACAAGCAAGTGAAGTGGGAAGCTTGGAATGGCTCCGCCTTCAACTTTGTAAGTGGTGTTTAATGTTAGAGCAGCCCAGTCGGAAACAATGACCATGTCAGTCCTTTGTCTGAGCAGGGCTGACAGCTAATTCATTAATTAATTTATGTTCGTGCTGTGCTTTCTAAATGCTAACTCTTAATATTAGGCAAGCAAACAACAGGAAAAAGCAGGATTTTCCTGCTGATCTAACCTGAGGGATGCAGGACTTGCTGGGGTGTTTTACAGTTTAATGCTTTTTAAAGGGTAAACCCAACCAGTTCAGACCTCCCAATTAATAAATAAAGTTGTAAATGACCCAAGTTGCTGATAAAGTGGAGGAATAGAGGGCTTAAGGAAAAGAAGTAGTTTTAATCCCCTCATCCTTCTACAATGCACAGTTTACCTTTTAAGTAGCACTTTGACTCTTCAGTCATATTTTCTATTAAAATTAGACTGGGAGCTATTTTTTTCTTTTTTTTTTTTCAATAGAAAGCTGGTTGAAAACATTCCTGAAAGGGCAACTAGACTTATTAGGGGGAATGTGGTCTGACGAGGCCAAGAACTTATACAGGTCTGTCGCATCTTATGCACATTTAACATGCACGATTTCAGCTTCACACGGTCGGCAAAAACAAAAACAAAAAAGAGAAAAATAACAATTTAAATACTGTTCCTGTAGTGAGGCGATTCTGCCCGCCATTACACTCAATGGAATTTTGACTATATGCAGTTTTCCCAGCGTAAGATGAGACAGACCTGTATAAGAGAAAAGTGAAATACTTCTTAAAACGCATCCCTGTAGGCACCTAAACTCACTCGGTGCCTAAGTTTTTCAGGGTAAAAATTCCCTACATGCCTACATTTATGCCTCTGGGTATGCTCACTGCTGTCTCTCTAGGCATCTGGCTGTCTATCTCCCACTTAAGCCCCAGAACATTTCTCAAACCAGGGGAAGATAGGCATTCAGACGCCTAACTTCATGCAGGACTCAAATTGGTAGGCATGCTTAGAGGCGCCTGTTGGATTGGGTCCCATTCAGAATTGAAGAGGAGGAGCTGCTGCTAACCTTATAACTTGTAGCCCAGTGGTTAGGTCACTCACTTGGGATATGGGAGATCCAGATACAATTCCCCCATCTGCCAGAGATGGGATTAAGATTTGGCCAGGGGTCTTCCACCTCTCAGATGAGTACTCTAACCACTGTGCTATGGGATATTCTGATTTGGAGCTCCCTCAATCTGTCCTGTTAAAGCTATTCCACTGTGGATAGATACTAAAATAGTAATTGAGTGAGAGAGAATGAGAGTGTGTGGGAATGACTCTGTAATGCAATTATTAGGATTTTGGGGAGGTGGGAAAGCCCAGGTCCGGTCCTCCTGCTTAAACCATTCTTTCATTATCGATCCACAATGAGACTGCTTCAACAGGAGAGATTTAGGGAGCTCCACATCAGAATATCTCATAGCTCAGTGGTTTGTGAATGCTCTTGAGATGTGGGAAGACCCCTGTTCAAATCCTTTCTCCCCCCTCTGACAGCCAGGGGGAATTGAACTTGAGTCTTCCACATCCCAGGTAAGTGCTCTAACTAGTGGGCTACAAGTTATAACATAGGTACCTCTACCACCTCCTCTGGCCATTTTGTGTGGCATGAGGCAGGCACCTAATTCATTCTCACAAGGAATCCCTTAGGCACTTAAGCCAGGTGGAAGGTGCTTGTTCATGGATTGCGAAGCAGAGCTAGGCACCTCCCTACAGCCCAGGCTTTTAAGTCACCCGTCTCCAAAAGAGGGATGGGGCTTAGCACACCCACCTCTCTTGTTGGCATTTCCCATTAGCTAGCTTAGACAGTTCCCTGCCTAGTGCCTGGCTTTTGAGGATTGCAATCTAAGAGTATGTCTACACTGCAATAAAAAACCCACCACTGGCCCATGTCAGATGACTTGGGCTCCTGGTGCTCAGGCAGTGGGGCTGTAAATTTGAATTGTAGATGCTTGGGCTTGGAGCCTGGGCTCTGGGACCTCGTGAGGGTGGAGGGTCAGAGCCCAGGCTCCTAGCCCAAGCCCAGATGGCTGCACTGCAATTTTATAGCCCTGAGAGTCCAAGTCAGCTAACACAGGCCAGCCATGGGTGTTTTATTGCAGTGTAGACATACCCTGAGGTGCCTATCTCTCCCCATTCATTATCTACAGAAACAATAACCGAAAATGTGAAAATAGCAGAGGTGCTTAATGACGTCTTTATTTTGGTTTTCACCAAGAAGCTTGGTGGTGGTTGGATGTCTAACATAGTGAATGCCAGTGAAAATGAGGTAGGATCAGAGGCTAAAATAGGGAAAGAACAAGTTAAAATTACTTAGACAACTTAGATGTCTTCAGGTCATCAGGGCTTGATGAAATGTATTCTAGAATACTCAAGGAGCTGACTGAGGAGGTCTCTGAGCCATTGGCAATTCTTTGGAAAGTCATGGAAGACAGGAATGATTCTGGAAGACTGGAAAAGGGCAAATATAGTGTCAATCTATAAAAAGGGAAATAAGGACAACCCAGGAAATTACAGACCAGTCATCTTAACTTCTGTGCCTCGAAAGATAATGGAGCAAATAATTAAGCAATCAATTTGCAAACATCTAGAGGATATAGTATAGTGATAAGTAAAGATCAGCATGGATTTGTGTCAAACCAACCTGATAGTTTTCTTTGAAAGGGTAACACATTTTGTGGATGGAGGAGGGGGGAAGTGGTAGACGTGGTATATCTTGACTTTACTAAGGCTTTTGATACTGTCTTGCATGACTGTCTCATAAACAAACTAGGGAAATACAACCTAGATGGAGCTACTATAAGATGGGTGCATAACTAGTTGGAAAACCGTTCCCAGAGAGTAGTTATCAGCGGTTCACAGTCATGCTGGAAGGGCATAACGCATGGGGTCCTGTAGGGATCAGTTCTGGGTCCAATTCTGTTCAATATCTTCATCAATAACTTAGATAATGGCATAGAAAGTACACCTATAAAGTTTGCGGATGATACCAAGCTGGGAGGGGTCGCAAGTGCTTTGGAGGAGAGCATTATAATTCAAAATGATCTGGACAAACTGGAGAAATGGTCTGAAGTAAATAGGATGAAATTCAATAAGGACAAATGCAAAGTACTTCATTTAGGAAGGAACAATCATTTCCCATTTTGTATGCGTGCAACTGACTGCCTAGGAAGAATATTGCGGAAAGGGATCTGGGTGTCATAGTGAACCACCAGCTAAATATGAGGCAACAGTGTTACACTGTTGCAAAAAAAGCGAACATCATTCTGGGATGTATTAGCAGGAGTGTTGTAAGCAAGACACGAAGTAATTCTTCTGCTCTACTCTGCTGATTAGGCCTCAACTGGAGTATCGTGTCCAGTTCTGGGTGCCACATGTCAGGAAAGAAGTGGACAAATTGGAAAAAGTCCAGAGAAGAGCCACAAAAATGATTAAAGGTCTAGAAAACATGACCTATGAGGGAAGATTGAAAAAATTGGGTTTGTTTAGTCTGGAAAAGAGAAGACTGAGAGGGGACGTAACAGTTTTCAAGTACATAAAAGGTTGTTACAAGGAGGTGGAAGAAAAGTTCTTAATCTCTGAGGCTAGGACAAGAAGCAATGGGCTTAAATTGCAGCAAGGGAGATTTAGGTTGGATGTTAGGAAAAACTTCCTAACTGTCAGGGTGGTTAAGCACTGGAATAAATTGCCTAGGGAGGTTGTAGAATCTCCATCATTGGAGATTTTTAAAAGCAAGTTAGACAAACACCTGTCAAGGACAGTCTAGATCAGGGGTGGGCAAACTTTTTGGCCCGAGGGCCACATTGGGGAACAGAAATTGTACGGTGGGCCATGAATGCTCCCAAAATTGGGGTGGGGATGTAGGCTCTGGGGTGGGGCTGGGGGTGAGAGGTTTGGGGTGCAGGAGGGTGCTCCGGGCTGGGATCGAGGGGTTTGGAGAGTGGGAGGGGGATAAGGGAAGGGGGTTGGGGTGTAGGGAGAGGCTCAGGGGGTGCAGGCTCTAAGCGGCGCTTACCTCAAGTGGTTTCCCGGAAGCAGTGGCATGTTCCTTCTCTGGCTCCTATGTAGAGGCGCAGCCAGGAAGCTCTGCACGTTGCCCCATCCACAGGCACCACCCCTGCAGCTCCCATTGGCGTGTGTAGCAGCCGGAGTGGGGCCATGCCACAGCTTCCAGGAGCCGCGTGGTGTGGCCCCCAACCCTGCGCCCCGGCTGGAGCAGGGCTGGGCCGTGTGGCACTGCTCGCGGTCTGGCTTAAAATGGCTTGTGTCTAGATAATACTCACTCCTGTCATAAGTGCAGGGGACTGGACTAGATGACCTCTTGAGGTCCCTTCCACTCCTATGAGTCTGACTGAGTTTTTAAGGTCAGGCTTGACAAAGCACTGGCTGGGATGATTTAGTTGGGATTAGGTCCTGCTTTGAGCAGGGGGTTGGACTAGATGACCTCCTGAGGTCTCTTCCAACCCTGATATTCTATGATTCTATGACTGTATAGAGCGCCTAGGCACCTAACTCGGCTTTGTGGATCTCAGTGGTGTTTTTGGATTTTCTAGGCACCTAAAAGTTAGGCACCTTGACACTCAGCATTGCATTACTTGAGTCCCTTTGTGCATTCCATCCCTTATGCCTACTGCAGTTCAGTATTTTGCCCGTATCAGTACCCTTTGTTTAAACTCTTAGCTAGTTTTCAATCCACATGACCGTGTCATATTTAAGACAATTTGAATTCCTTTTTCTGTTAAGATTTTTGTGAGAAACTGTATTACATGCTTTACTAAAATCAAGATATAGAACATCTTCTGCAGGCTCATCAGCTAATGTAATTCTATCAAACATATTGATAGGACAAATTCACAATGCATAACTTTATTCCCGCTAATCTCTCTAGGTACTTATGGTCCTAAGTCCCTCAAAAACATGAATATATAATAGTCATATAATATAATTGAGATCAAGTGCTTAATAGGATTTTTAAAATGACTCAATATTTAGGGGAAGGATTGTCTTGTGGCTAAGGTACTGAAATGAGGTTTAGGAGATATGAGTGCAATTCCCAGCTCTGTCACAACTTCCTATGTTACCTTGCTGAGCAAATCATTTAATATTTCTGTGCCTCAGTTCATAATATGTAAAATGGGTATACTTCCATTCTTCTACTGTTTGTCTTGTGTATGTATATATTGTAAGCTCTTTGAGACAGAGACTGTCTGATAGTATGTAAACACATAGGCCCAGATCCACAGATATTTAGGCTTCTTAGGAGCCTAAATACCTTTGTGGATTTGGGCCATACATAGCATATAGTACAATTGCATCCCATTCTCAGTTGGTGTCACTAGGTGCTAATGTAATACAAATAATAACTATATGGGTAATGAGACTGTCCAGAATTACATTGGCTAGAATAACTTTTTTTTTATAAGAGGTATAAAGTATAATGCTTCAATGTCTAAGCTGATCTCTGACAGAGGTTAGGAAGAAACTTCTCTTATGGACAAGATTTTCCTTAACTGTCTATTGTGGGGTTTCTTGCACCTTCTTCTTAAGCATCTGATGCTGGCTACTGTCAAAGACATGATACTGTACTAGAAGGACCCCACTAGTTTGATCCAGTGTGACAGTTCTTATGTGACGAAAGTATTGCGTTTTTGGTTTTTGGTTTTTGTTTGTTTTTTCTAATAAATCTAGCAAGATTTATTCTTTACAGCCCTTAATCCTAACAGTGCTTTTTATTGATCCTGGTCTCTTTACCCTTTAGATGTTTAGTGATTTATTTTTTTCTGTTAATACCTTCTAAGAACATTCTCTCCCCCCCCCCCCCTGTCCCCCCACCTGGTCCTAACTGAATCTAGGGACTGAAAGGAAGTTGGTGTGGGTGATATAACTGGTGGATCCATCTATCCTTTTTACCTAGGCCTATGGAATTGTGTGGAAAGCAATTGATCGCAGGACAGGAGAAATAGTTGCTGTCAAGAAGATCTTTGATGCTTTTAGGAACAGAACAGATGCTCAGGTAAAGAACTGTTTTACCAATGTATTCTGAAAGACATGCATGGTGAGTGCAGGGGTACTTCAAAGAGTCACACATTGACCTAGATGGGTAGATCTCTGGAACTTGTTGCCACAAGATATTAAGGACAAGAGCATAGTAAGTGATTTGACATTTATATGGGTAATAAGAATTTCACCCTCTACAGCTTACACTAGTTAGGATAAAAATGTATAAGAGGTAGCCAAACCTCATGTGTCATGATGTAACTAACCACTGACTGGCTGATGTTAAGAAGAAACTTCCTCCATAGCCATGTAAATATTTTCATGTTACCAAGCAATTAGATTTTTCCTAGTCTGACCCCCACACATGACACTCCACTCCTTAATAAATGGAGTTTAACCATCGCACTGGGCAGTCACTTCCTCTTCCATCTATGATCTTATTGCTATGACAGTAAATATTTTTGTTTATTTCTAGAGAACATTCCGGGAAATTATGTTCCTGCAGGTAAGTAACACGTCTTCTCCCCTCTGATGTATCCTTTAGCTCTCCTTTGTATCTATTCCAGCCAGCATCTGCTTCTTTCCTTCTCATCCTTTGGTTATAGTGCAGTGGCTACTGCCACCACCTCTTGTCATGTCTCAATCATTCTTTTCTGTGTTGTCTGTCTCAGCAGTAGCAAGCAATCTTTCCATGACTAGTAAAAAAAGAAAAATCTGGTGGTGTTCCTCCCAGAGTGTCTATCTGACTTTTGTCTGTGGCTTCACTACTCTTTTATCTTCTTAACTATGCTTCTGTCATTGTTTCTGATCTATAATCAGTCTCACTCCACCTGCCTTCTTTCTTCCTTTTTGAAATGATATATCCTGCACATGGCCAATCCTTGGTTTTAGCTCTTGTACATTTCATTAGATGCTCTGGTAGGAAGGTCATGCTGTCTGGTTTGGAAGTCCTTGTCCGGGGAAGGAGGGCGTGTGGTGCTCAAGACCAGAGGCCCTGGTTTGGTAGGGAAGAAGGTGAAAGATGTTCCTTACCTCAACTGTGAGGGAGAAAGCTTGATCACTTGAAATAACCAAAACTTGACAGAATCCTGTAAAATGTATTGTAAGGAGCAGTTCTATACATAGATTCGACGATCAGAAGGGACCATTGTGATCATCTAGTCCAGGGGTCAGCAACCTACGGCACGCGTGCCAAACACGCGAGCCGATTTTTTTTTTTTTTTTTTGGGTGGCACGCCGCTGCCTGCCGCAGTCCCAGCCCCACTCAGCCCCACCGCTCTCCCCTGCGGGGGCAGGAGGCAGAAGCTTGGTCCTGCGGCAGCCAAGCTCCCCCCTCCCCTGCTTCTTTCCCCTGCGTGGTGCTTTCCTGCCCCTCCCCCTCCCTCTCCCTGCCGCCAACCAGCTGATCCCCCTTGCGAGGGGGAGGGGGAGCGGAGCCGAGCTGCAGTGTGCTCGCTGCTTCGTAGAGGAGACCGAGAAGAGGTAGGGTCGGGCCCTTGGGGAAGGGGGTGGAACAGGGCATATCCCTTCCAGCCCCCTGCCATGAGCCGCTCAGGGCAGGGGGCTGGGAGCACCCCCACGAGCCGAGCACCTCAGCCCTCTGTCCTGCACCTCCACACCCCCCCAGCCCTCTGCCCTGCACCCCCCCAGCCCTCTGCCCTGCACCCTCCCCACACCCAGCCCTCTGCCCTGAACTCCTCCCCCACACCCAGCCTTCTGCCCTGCACCCCCCACACTCCCCCAGCCCTCTGCCCTGAACCCACCCCCCCCACCCCCCAGGTCTGGGGTCCCGGCTGCCGGCCCCTTGCCAGCCGGCGTCCCGGCCGCAGGCCCCGCTCAGCCCACTGCCGGCCTAGGTGAACAGAACCCCAGGCTGGAAGCGGGCTGAGCAGGCTGGCGGCGTAAGATCAGCATTTTAATTTAATTTTAAATGAAGCTTCTTAAACATTTTGAAAACCTTGTTTACTTTACATACAACAATAGTTTAGTTATACAATATAGACAGAGAGAGAGACCTTCTAAAAAACGTTAAAATGTATTACCGGCACGCGAAACCTTAAATTAAAGTGAATAAATGAAGACTCGGCACACCACTTCTGAAAGGTTGCCTACCCCTGATCTAGTCTCGCCTCCTGTATTATACAGGCCACAGAACCTCCCCAAAATAATTCCTAGAACATATCTTTTAGTAAAACATTTCAACTTGATTTAAAAATGGTCAGTGATGGACCTTCCACCGCAACCCGTGGTAAATTGTTCCAGTGGTTAATTACCCTGACTGTCAAAAATGTATGCCTTATTTCCAGTCTGAATTTGTCTACTTTCAACTTCCAGTCACTGGATCATGTTATATCTTTTTCTGCCAGATTGAAGAGCCCACTATTAAATATTTTGTTCCCCCTGGAGGGGCTTGCAGACTGTAATCAAATCACCCCTTATCCTTCTCTTTGTTAGACTCAAAAAGCTCAGTCAATTTAGCTTACCCCACTATAGGGCATGTTTTCTAATCCTTTCATCATTCTCGTGGCACACTAGCATAATAAATCATACAATAAATACAATTAAATTGTATTAAAATAAATTCCACAGGAACTCAGCCAGCCACCTAGCTACTGCCTTCATCATTTATGAAGCATACTTTCTCCAGAGATACTATCAAACAGAACTGATATTATTATTTGGCAGATGATTTTATCTTTGTATATGGCATTGCTGCGACTGATACTGCAATACTGTATCCAGTTCTGGTGTCCACATTTGAAAAAGGATATGTAAAAATTTGAGAGGGAGCAGAGAAGAGCCAAAAAATCACTTAGTGTGAGAGTTAGGAAGCTCGATCTGTTTAGTTTATAAAAAGGCAACTTGATTACAGTGTACAAGTACCTTCACTGGGAGAAAATACTAGGAATTAAGAGGTTCCTTAATCTAGCAGAGAAAGACATAACTTCCAGCCATTGGCTCTTGTTAAGCCAGACAAATCCAAATTAGAAATAAGGCACACATTTAATAGTGAGAATGATTAACCATTGGAAGAAACTCCCAAGGGAAGTTGTGTATTCTCCATCTCGTGAAATCCAAATAAATTCTAGATACCTTTCTGAAAGACATACTTTAGTCAAACACAAGGTTTAGGACTCAATACAGGAGTACCTTGATGAGATTCTATGGCCTATGTTATACAGGCGGTCAGACTAGATAGTGTAATGATTCCTTCTGGCCTTAAAAATCTATGAATCTGTAAAACTAATTATAGATGTATGTAGTGACCCCTATATTAAGGTTGCTTAATTCTTCCTTTGATAACTCCTTATTTGCAGTTGCTTATATCTTTGCTAAATTTAAACTATTTGGGTTGCAGTTTTCCATGCTTGGGCTCTACCTCAGGTTGGATTTTTTTTAAAAACTTTTAGTACAAATGATGCAGCCATTTTTAAGATGGTGGGGGAATAGGAAGGTTTTTCCAGCATAAGCCACTTTCTCTGACCAGTTTTTGGTGGTGCTAATGTTACAGAATTTGGAAGATGTATAATGAATGAGTCAGAGGACTGTTGGAAGAGAAAGGATGGTCTTGTAGTTAAGGCAGTTAGTTGATTGTGCCCCATGAAAACTGAATTCTGCCCTGGTTCTGCCTCAGACTTCCTATGTGATGGTGGGCAAGTCATTTAAACCAAAACTTTCACTACCACTGCTATTCTGGGTGGTCAGTTTGAAACGCCTATGGCCTATTTTTCACAAGTGCAACACACCTTTTTTTTGAATGCAGTTAAAGGCAATGGGTACTGCAATGGCTCAGCACCTCTGAAAAATCAGGCCCTAGTTGCCTTCAGTAAGGCATCCAGTCATTGAGGAACTCAAAATAAGTGGTTACTTCTGAAAATGTTGGCCTTAACCTCGGTATGCCTCAGTTCAACATCAGTAAAACAGGAATAATAGTATCACTCACTTCATAGGGATGTTGTGCAGATAAATTCACTGATGTTTCTGAGGCACTCGTACTATGATGAGCACTATAGAAAAGTAAATAAGGAATGAGGCCATATATTGAGTAATCAGGACAAACAAGACTAATGTAAACCCTTAACAGTGACATCAGTAGTGTTATGGCAAATTAACTTCACAAATTCATGGAATGTATGATAGTGAGCCATGCTGATGTGTTTATATAGTTGATAACTCTTTCCATTAGAGTGTGAGTTTAATGAAGTTGGAGTGTGAATTGCTTTTGGGTATCTTGTGGATCAGAGGAGTAGCCGTGTTAGTCTGGATCTGTAAAAAGCAACAGAGAGTCCTGTGGCACCTTTAAGACTAACAGATGGACCCATGGGAAGGAGGCTCTGGAAGAATTCCACCACGATTTCAACAGCTTCCACCCCACCATCAACCTCAGCCTGGACCAATCTAAACGGGAGGTCCACTTCCTAGATACCACAGTACAAATAAGTGATTGGTCACGTTAACGCCACCCTATACCGAAAACCCACCGACCGCTATGCCTACCTTCATGCCTCCAGCTTCCACCCCGGAGACACCACACAATCCATCGTCTATGGCCAAGCACTGAGGTACAACCGCATCTGCTCCAACCCCTCAGACAGAGACCAACACCTACAAGATCTTCACCAAGCATTCTCAAAACTAAGATATCCACACAAGGAAATAAGGAAACAAATCAACAGAGCCAGACATGTACCCGGAAGCCTCCTGCTACAAGACAAGCCCAAGAAAGAAACCAACAGAACTCCACTGGCCATCACCTACAGTCCTCAGCTTAAACCTCTCCAACGCATCATTAGTGATCTACAACCCATCCTGGACAATGATCCCTCGCTTTCACAGACCTTGGGAGGCAGGCCAGTCCTCGCCCACAGACAACCTGCCAACCTTAAGCATATTCTCACCAGCAACCACACACCGCACCATAACAACTCTAACTCAGGAACCAATCCATGCAACAAACCTCGATGCCAACTCTGCCCCCATATCTACACCAGCAACACCATCACAGGACCTAACCAGATCAGCTACAACATCACCGGTTCATTCACCTGCACGTCCACCAATGTTATATATGCCATCATGTGCCAGCAATGCCCCTCTGCTATGTACATTGGCCAAACTGGACAGTCACTACGTAAAAGGATAAATGGACACAAGTCAGATATCAGGAATGGCAATATACAAAAACCTGTAGGAGAACACTTCAACCTCCCTGGCCACACAATAGCAGATGTAAAGGTAGCCATCTTACAGCAAAAGAACTTCAGGACCAGACTCCAAAGAGAAACTGCTGAGCTTCAGTTCATTTGCAAATTTGACACCATCAGATCAGGATTAAACAAAGACTGTGAATGGCTAGCCAACTACAAAAGCAGTTTCTCCTCCCTTGGTGTTCACACCTCAACTGCTAGCAGAGGACCTCACCCTCCCTGATTGAACTAACCTCGTTATCTCCAGACTGATTCTTGCCTGCATATTTATACCTGCCTCTGGAAATTTCCATTACATGCGTCTGACGAAGTGGGTATTCACCCACGAATGCTTATGCTCCAATACATCTGTTAGTCTTAAAGGTGCCACAGGACTCTGTTGCTTTTTGTGGAACTGAAAGCCTTGTGGAGCATTGTACTGTATTATCCACAGTGTTGTAGACAGTATGAAGATGGAAAGGAATGCACAAGTCATTCCATTTAACCTTAAATGCATGGAAATAAGTTTTCGGTGGATGGGGTGTGTCCTGCTTCAACTTTAACTGTCACTAAACATAGTTTTTGTGTGCTAATAATGATGGTAATGCTTAACATTTATACATGTTTCACCATTATTATCACACTTCTATAATGAGAATAGTTCTTTGCTTTAAGTACTAAGTGTGTGGATTAATGTGGATATTCAGGTTTTGCAGTTATTTTGTGTATAATGCTTTTTGGTACTAAAGTGTGGGGAGGAGTAACCTGAGAGCCAAGGGGGAGGGTTTGTAGCTTTAGTGGCAGCTCATGTTACAGAGCAAACTAGGCTTATTATTTATTCTCTAAGAAATGTCTGTGTTTTAGTAGAGGCACAATGAAGGGAATAACCTCCTGGTCTTTATTTTGGAGTGTAATCTTACATATAACAGGTTATTATCTCCCACCACTGGATTTGTAAGTGAAGTCACTTGACTCTGACAAATGGGTCTTATTTCCCTGCAGGAATTTGGAGAACATCCAAATATCATCAAGCTGCTTAATGTCATCCGAGCTCAGAATGACAAGGATATTTACCTGGTTTTCGAATCTATGGGTGAGACCCACCACTGCTTCAGCTATTTACATTCTTTTTCTCTAAAGAGTGAATTTCATTCACTTGCCTTGAAAGTAGCAAAATAGAAAGATTCATGTAATGAGATAAATGTGAATGTTGGTGTAGGTAGATGGAAGAGTGAACCAGTGAATGTGGTGAAGTTAGTGGGGAAGCAATTGCATAGGAATTGATTTGGAAGTGGGGCAGTGGAAGGCAGATTGCGAGGGATGAAGTGATATAGAAAGGAAGTGAATGGGTGTCTAGGTGCAATTTTGGGGTAATGAGATAGCGGGACAGAAAAACAATTTAACAAGAGAAATGAATGAGTGACTATAGATCAAATGAGGAAATGTTGAATGGGTGGATGTAATGTAGAATGTGAGTGGAACAATAAGTTCCATTGTAATTTTTCAGTTACTGTCTAGTCTTTGCTTTTCAGGGAAGTATTTTTCCCTGCCCTAAATGAAGTTCAGGAAATAGGGCTGCAGTAGTTCAGGAAGTAGGGCTATAGCAGATACAACTTTTTCAACTGCTGTCTTGCTGAGCTTCTGTTTAAAAATGAGCTAGAGAGCTTAGAGTTCGGAGAATAGACTTGACGCCCTAACTTTGGGTTCCTTTCACTCCCAAACAGTAATTCTCTAATGTTCTATGTTACAGAGACAGATTTACATGCTGTGATCAAGAAGGGGAATTTGCTGAAAGACATCCACAAGTGTTACATCCTCTACCAACTCCTGAAGGCCACCAAATTTATCCACTCAGGGAATGTCATTCACCGGGACCAGAAGGTACATTTGCACTCACTAGTCCTTACCTAAATGGAAAGATTTGTCCTCCATTCAAGACTGGAGTGAAATGATATGGAGGGGGAGGGGGTGGTGGTGAAGGGAGTGAAGAGAAGATTCTATGGTCATTATACATGATCTACTAGAGGTCATGTGATACCTTGTGTGTCAGTTTCCTCCTAAAAGCACTCGGTCCCTGGCAGGGAGAAGTGTAGCCTGATATGGGTTTTTTATTTCCTCCCTCTCTGCCCTATACAGAGAATAAAGACATTTTTATAAATGTTTTTGTGTTCAACTACAGCCCTCAAATATCCTGCTGGATGCAGACTGCTTTGTTAAGCTTTGCGATTTTGGACTGGCTCGCTCCCTGTGTCAGATCCATGAGGACCAAGGCAGCCCTGCACTGACAGAGTATGTGGCAACACGCTGGTACCGAGCCCCTGAGATCCTGCTTTCCTCTCATAGGTAATTGTTTCCCAGACTTTCAATCTGCCCAATGTCTCTGAGATGGGCTATTTTGAGATGGTTTGGGAACCCAATTTTGGTTTTATTATACACCCTTGAAACACTGTCAAGAAAACTTAACAGTTGAGGTAAAAATCTTATAGTCCACACTTGCAATCCCCTGTCCCCAGTTCTCCTCACACATACTGTACAACCATACACACCTGAACTCCTCTCTCTACACTGGTCTCTTGCACACCAGACAGCCCTGCATTCACCTGCTACTCAGCCCCCACCATTCGCTTGAGTTTCACCCAGTTCTTCCTCACATATACCAAATTAATCTTTTTTTCTCTTCCTACCTTTACAAAATTTTGGAAAATGCCTCAGTCCTTCTTTTCAAGTCTGGCCTTAAGTGTTCCCCAATGGCAAGCTTTTCTCCTTATCTCCTGGCTACTCCATTTGAAAAACTGCTTCCCTAGTCCCTGTGGAGGGACTCTGGGGGGCTTTGCTCTGTCAATTCTCTTGGTCAAGGAGAAGCCACTGGAGCTGATAAGACTTTTTTTTAATCCCACCCTTCTTCCCTTCACTAGGCCTAGGAATAGGATTGCTGGAGCTGGGTGAAAGCTTATTTTCACCACTAGACATGTATGGCAGGAGACCTTTGAGCCTATGCTCAGCCAATTTTAAGTGAGGAGGAAACAAACCTAGCCCAAAGAGGGGGAGCCTAGAGGAGCTGCTGATCTTCACTCCCATTCATGGGCCATAACAATTTAACTAGGGCTGTTATAGTTACTCTTCCATTTGCTTTGCTGCTGAAGGAAGGCAGAGAAATTGGAGTTCCTGTTGCATGATGTGATGCTTTTGCACACACAGTCGAACATTATAGCAGCCTTTCTTTGCAAACGCATGTCTAATATGCTGCTCAATTTAAGTATCACACGGCATGGTGATGGACTCAGTACAAAAACCTAGATAGATAAGATTTCACTCTTCAGTCTCTCAATTAGCTATTTTTGCTTCCAGGGTTTCTCCTTTCCACTAAGGTTCAGTGTTAGATTTTCTCACAATGTGTATTAGCTGCATTTTGTCCATATTAAATCTCATTTTGCTATTTTCTGCACATATTTCTTTCCACTGGTGTTTATTGCTCCTCCTAGATTAGTATGCTCTGTAAATTTTAATAACCTGTTGTGTAAACACACTCTTCCATGGGATTAATTCATAGTCATAGATTCCAATGTCAGAAGGGATGAGGTGGATCATCTAGTCTGACTTCCTGTATAACACCGACAAAAGAACTTCCTAAAATAACTCCTGTTTGAGCTAGAGCATATCTTTAAAAATCAAATAAAAAAAAAAAAATCCAACCATGATGTAAAAAGCACTAGTGATGGAGAATTCATCACAACCTTTGGTAAATTTGCCAATTGTTGATTACCCTCCCTGTTAAAAATTGACACCTTATTTCCAGTCTACCCCCCCCCCCCCCCCCCCCCCCCCCCTTTTTTTTTTTTTTTTTTTTTTATAGCTTCAACTTCTTACCATTGGATCTTTACACCTTTGTTTGCTAGATTCAATAGTTCATTATCAAATATTTGTTCCCTATGTAGGTATTTACAGACTGATCAACTCACACCTTAACCTTCTCTTAGTTAAACTAAATAGATTGAACTCCTTGAGTCTATTGCTATAAGGCATGTTTTCCAACCCTTTAATCAATATTGTGGTTCTCCTCTGAACCTCTCCAAATTATCATCCTCCTTTAATTTTGGACACCAGAACTGGACCCCGTATTCCAGCAGTGGTTGTACCAGTGCCAAATACATAAGAGAAATAACCCTTCTACTCCTATTCAAGAGTCCCCTGTTCACATTAGGGGCTTATGTTCAGTTAATTATCCACTGACACCTAAGCCCTTTTCAGAGTCTGCTTCCCATGATAGAGTCCCTCATCTTGTACATTCTTGTTCCTAGATGTATACATTTACACTTGGCCATATTAAAATGCAAATGGTTTGCTTGCGCTCTGCTTACAAAGCAATCTGGATCAATTGGTGTCAGTGACCTATGTATGTAATTTAAAATTGCACTAGACTTACCACCAACCCATGTGGGTCCCCAAAACTTGATATGCTGTCATACATAATAACACTTCTGCTTAGGTCCTGCAAGCCATCTTTTAATCTGTGTGGAAGCATGATATCCCTGCCAATTTGAATTAATTATTGCAGTTACATTTCATGAGACATAGTATCAAATACTGTATTAAAATCTAAAACTATCACATCCACTGCATTCCCTTTATCCACAATTTTTTTTTTAATTATAGCAACAACCTAAAAAGGCTATTGTATTTGTCTAGAAAGATTTGTTTAGCCATTCTTCAAGTGGTTCTTTCTTTTAATATTTGGTTTATTTTTTATTAAGGATAGAAGTTAAATGTCAGCCTTGCTCTTCTGTTGTCTTCACTATGCAAAAGTTAGTAGTTTAACCCAATATACATGGTTAATTATTTAAGGAGTATGAATGTTGACAAACTCTTTTATATCATTCTCCCCATTGTTTCCCATTCACTCTGCTTAAGTAATTTTAACCGATTTCTGGATATTTAAGATCCCAAGAGGTTTTGTCATTGACCACACCATGTCAGTTCCCAAAAATCAGCTTGTCTTGATTTTTAGTCATATGAGTACCCCAGATTTTTATTATCTAATTACTATCTTCACCTTTAATTGTGTAATGAACTTCCTCTGACTGCTTATTTCAAATAAGCCTTCACAAGAAATCTCTCGGTTGATTGCTACCTCCATATTTTCTTTGGCTTCCCTTATAGCAACAACCCATCAGCACAGCATCTCCTGTGGGGCAATTAGACACGTTTGACCATCCTGCAAGGAAAACAGAAATAGAAGGGGGTCTCGGGGTTACAAAAGCATATTGGCGTGTCCTGATAAGTCTCTTCTTTTCTTGCAGCTACACAAAGGGCGTGGACATGTGGAGTATTGGCTGTATTCTGGGGGAGATGCTGCTTGGAAAACCTTTTTTTCCTGGAACATCCACAGTGAATCAGATAGAGCAGATCTTGAGTGTCATTCCTGCCCCATCCCAGGAAGGTGAGACTTTTCCATGAAGGGAAGTATTAGCAGCCCAATTGCATAAGAGAGTGCCAATTATGAGCGACTTTTGCTCTCTCCCAGGAACTTAGAAGACTGAGTGGTGGAATGTTGGGGACAGTGTGGAAAATAAAACCTTAGGTGATATGATACAGCAGGGCCAGGGAGCAGTGGGAGTGGGGAGAGAGATATATAAGCCTTAGGCTAATTAAAGCATGGTTCCCTGTAAACTAGGAAGGTTAACTGGAGCACCTGTAGTAAATTAAGGTCCTGTCAGGAACCTAATTAAAAAAAACAAACCCTGCTTCAGGCAGACAGGGTGGTGTGAGGAAGGAGAGAGGACCAGAGTTTGGAGATGTGTTGCTGAGAATTGAAAGACCAGAGAACTGGAGGAAGGGAGAGACTCCCTCCCCCAGCATCAAGGACCAAGGGTAACCCTACCCCAGGGGGAAGAAGGTAAGAAACCCGCAGAGGTTGAGAGGGGCTGGGGCTCAGAGTGAGGAACAAACCCAGACCCTTCCCCACTTCCCTCCTCTACCACCTTCCCGGGCCAGTAGCAGAGCCCTCGGCACCCCAGGGGCGAAGGGTAGCATCCTAGGCACCCCCCTGCTAAGAAAAGCACGGGACCCACCATACCAACTTGCCGTTTTGCCACAGTGATCAGATAATAGAGATAACATGCTGCTTCCAGCGTGCATGGAGGTGGTTGATGACAGTTACATATATTAAGGTGATTAATGTAATAAGTCAGTCAGGCTTCCTGGCCTGGTCACCTGAACACAGAACTGGGAGCCTGAAATTCATAGGTCGTCTTTTTTTTTTTTTTTTTTAAAGGCCAGAATGGATCATTATGATCATCTAGACCAGTGGTTCTCAATCTATTACCATTGTGGGCTGCATATGCAGCTCTGTGTTATGTGGGCTGTGTGCGCGCGCTCTCTCTCATATATACACTACCTGTATGGCCCTGAGGATCATAGAATATCAGGGTTGGAAGGGACCTCAGGAGGTATCTAGTCCAACCCCCTGGTCAAAGCAGGACCAATCCCCAACTAAATCATCCCAGCCAGGGCTTTGTCAAGTCTACCTTAAAAACCTCTAAGGAAGGAGATTCCACCACCTCCCTAGATAACCCATTCCAGTGCTTCACCACCCTCCTAATGGAAAAAGTTTTTCCTAATACCCAATCTAAACCTCCCCCACTGCAACTTGAGACCATTACTCCTTGTTCTGTCATCTGGTAACACTGAGAACAGTCTAGATCCATCCTCTTTGGAACCCCCTTTCAGGTAGTTGAAAGTAGCTATCAAATCCCCCCTTATTATTCTCTTCTGCAGATTAAATAATCCCAGTTCCCTCAGCCTCTCCTCATAAGTCATGTGCTCCAGCCCCCTAATCATTTTTGTTGCCCTCCGCTGGACTCTTTCCAATTTTTCCACATCCTTCTTGTACTGTGGGGCCCAAAACTGGACACAGTATTCCAGATGAGGCCTCACCAATGTTGAATAGAGGGGAATGATCACGTCTCTCAATCTGCTGGCAATGCTCCTATTTATACAGCCCAAAATGCCATTAGCCTTCTTGGCAAGAAGGGCACACTGTTGACTCATATCCAGCTTCTGCTGCCTAGCCCCCTGGTCCCTAGTCTGTAGCAGTGCATAGGATTCTTCCATCCTAAGTGCAGGACTCTGCACTTGTCCTTGTTGAACTTCATCAGATTTCTTTTGGCCCAATCCTCTAATTTGTCTAGGTCCCTCTGTATCTTATCCCTACCCTCCAGCGTATCTACCACTCCTCCCCAGTTTAGTGTCATCTGCAAACTTGCTGAGGGTGCAGTCCATGCCATCCTCCAGATCATTAATGAAGATACTGAACAAAACCGGCCCCAGGACTGACCCTTGGGGCACTCCGCTTGATACCAGCTGCCAACTAGACATGGAGCCATTGATCACTACCCGTTGAGCCTGATGATCTAGCCAGCTTTCTATCCACCTTATAGTCCATTCATCCAGCCCATATTTCTTTAACTGCTGGCAAGAATACTGTGGGAGACCGTCTCAAAAGCTTTGCTAAAGTCAAGGAATAACACGTCCACTGCTTTCCCCTCATCCACAGAGCCAGTTCTCATCATAGACGGCAATTAGGCCCTTGGTGAATCGATGCTGACTGTTGCGGATCACTTTCCTCTTCTTGAAGTGCTTCAAAATTGATTCCTTGAGGACTTGCTCCATGATTTTTCCAGGGACTGAGGTGAGGCTGACTGGCCTGAAGTTTCCTGGATCCTCCTCCTTCCCTTTTTTAACCATGGGCACTACATTAGCCTTTTTCCAGTCATCCGGGACCTCCCCCGATCACCATGAGTTTTCAAATGCAAATAATGCATTATTTGCAATAATGCAATCACATCCACCAACTGCTTTAGCACCCTCGGATGCAGCGCATCCGGCCCCATGGACTTGTGCTCGTCCAGTTTTTCTAAATAGTCCCGAACCACTTCTTTCTCCACAGAGGGCTGGTCACGGCCTCCCCATACTGTGCTGCCCAGTGCAGAAGTCTGGGAGCTGACCTTTCTTGTGAAAACAGAGGCAAAAAAAGCATTGAGTACGTTAGCTTTTTCCACATCCTCTGTCACTAGGTTGCCTCCCCCATTCAGTAAGGGGCCCACACTTTCCTTGACCACCACCTTGTCACATGGGCCACAGCTGTGTGGTTGAGCTAGAGCATGGTTTTCTAGAAAGAGCCAGTCTTGATTTAAAGATTTCCAAGTGATGAAGATTTGACTACATCTTTTGGCAAATTGTTCCAGTGGTTAATTACACTCACTGGGGCTTGTCTATATGAACAGTTTGTACATTTACAGCACAATAGTGTGCCATGCATTAACTGGCTGTGTGGATCCTGCTACAACACATTTAGTTCCATGGTGCACTTTGATTTATTTCACTTTGAAATGGGAGTAGATCAAAGTGGACTATGGAACTTTTAGTGCACAGCAGTTAGGTCCATACATCAAGTTAGCAGACTAGCCTGCCGGGCACTATAGACTTACACCCCAGCTTGCCATGCACTAACTGTTCATATAGACACACCCACTGTTAAAAATCAGCACCTTATTTCTAGTCTGAATTAATCTCGCTTCAGTTTGCAATCTTATTGTGTCTTTAATCTAGCAGACAAACAGTCCTCTACTATCAGAAATATTAACATAAGAACATAAGACAGGCCGTACCGGGTCAGACCAAAGGTCCATCTAGCCCAGTATCTGTCTACCGACAGTGGCCAATGCCAGGTGCCCCAGAGGGAGTGAACCTAACAGGCAATGATCAAGTGATCTCTCTCCTGCCATCCATCTCCATCCTCTGACGAACAGAGGCTAGGGACACCATTCTTACCCATCCTGGCTAATAGCCATTTATGGACTTAGCCACCATGAATTTATCCAGTCCCCTTTTAAACATTGTTATAGTCCTAGCCTTCACAACCTCCTCAGGTAAGGAGTTCCACAAGTTGACTGTGCGCTGCGTGAAGAAGAACTTCCTTTTATTTGTTTTAAACCTGCTGCCTATTAATTTCATTTGGTGACCCCTAGTTCTTGTATTATGGGAATAAGTAAATAACTTTTCCTTATCCACTTTCTCAACATCACTCATGATTTTATATACCTCTATCATGTCCCCCCTTAGTCTTCTCTTTTCCAAGCNACTCTACTTGCGCTACATTGATGACATCTTCATCATCTGGACCCATGGAAAAGAAGCCCTTGAGGAATTCCACCATGATTTCAACAATTTCCATCCCACCATCAACCTCAGCCTAGACCAGTCCACACAAGCGGTCCATTTCCTAGACACTACTGTGCTAATAAGCGATGGTCACATAAACACCACCCTATACCGGAAACCTACTGACCGCTATACTTACCTACATGCCTCCAGCTTCCATCCAGGACACACCACACGATCCATTGTCTACAGCCAAGCTCTAAGATACAACCGCATTTGCTCCAATCCCTCAGACAGAGACAAACACCTACAAGAGCTCTATCAAGCATTCTTAAAACTACAATACCCACCTGCTGAAGTGAAAAAACAGATTGACAGAGCCAGAAGAGTACCCAGAAGTCACCTACTACAGGACAGGCCCAACAAAGAAAATAACAGAACGCCACTAGCCGTCACCTTTAGCCCCCAACTAAAACCTCTCCAGCGCATCATCAAAGATCTACAACCTATCCTGAAAGATGATCCCTCACTCTCACAGATCTTGGGAGACAGACCTGTCCTCGCTTACAGACAGCCCCCCAACCTGAAGCAAATACTCACCAGCAACCACACACCATACAACAAAAACACTAACCCAGGAACCTACCCTTGCAACAAACCCCGCTGCCAACTCTGTCCACATATCTATTCAAGTGACACCATCACAGGACCTAATCATATCAGCCATGCCATCAGGGGCTCGTTCACCTGCACATCTACCAATGTGATATATGCCATCATGTGCCAGCAATGCCCCTCTGCCATGTACATTGGCCAAACCGGACAGTCTCTTCGCAAAAGAATAAACGGACACAAATCTGACATCAGGAATCATAACATTCAAAAACCAGTAGGAGAACACTTCAACCTCCCTAATCACTCAGTGACAGACGTTAAGGTGGCAATTTTGCAACAAAAAAGCTTCAAAAACAGACTCCAACGAGAAGCTGCTGAACTTGAATTGATATGCAAACTAGATACAATCAACTTAGGTTTGAACAGAGACTGGGAATGGCTCGGTCATTACACTAATTGAATCTATTTCCCCATGTTGAAGCAGCCTCACACTTTCGTGTCAACTGTCCGAAATGGGCCATCATGATTATCACTTCAAAAGTTTTTCTCCCCTGCTGTTAATAGCTTCTCTTAATTAATTAGCCTCTTACAGTTGGTATGGCTACTTCCACCTTCTCATGTTCTCTGTATGTATAAATATCTTCTTACTGTATGTTCCATTCTATGCATCCGAAGAAGTGGGCTGTAGCCCACGAAAGCTTATGCTCAAATAAATTTGTTAGTCTCTAAGGTGCCACAAGTACTCCTGTTCTTTTTGCTGATACAGACTAACACGGCTGCTACTCTGAAACCTCTCTCTTTCAATTTGCCATCTGTTAAATGGAACTCTTACTTATAATACCTCATAAGGTGCTGTGAGGCTACATTCATTAATGTACGTAAAGCAATTGAGATTCTCTCTTGGAAAGTATTAGAGATGGGTAAAATATTATTGAATCTTCTCTACCAAAATTAACTCCTTAGGTTCAAATTCAAGATTTCGAGTCTCAAACTGCATGGCTCTGGGAATCCTGCCCAGGGTGTTCACTAAATCTGTTTTCTGTTGCAGATATTTTAGCTATCCATTCTGACTACAGAGCCTCTGTTATTAACCGCATAAGCTCCAGGTAAGCCTTTTCCATTGTGTCACTAGCAGAAACCAACAGACGTTGATATAATGTGGGAAAAAGCTCAGCAACCAGCCTGGCAGGGATCTCTCTACAAACTCACTTATTCCTCCTCAAGGCAGTGACATTAGATAGAAACAATAACTGAAACAAAAACTAGTGACCGATCATCATTCAGGACTAATATTAAAGTTGACCCGACAAGCTTTTTACTTGCCATGGCCCAAATTCCAGGCTTTTATGTTGTGATGTTGTCAAAAGTAGAACATTCCCTTGTATTCTTTGTGCTGGTTATGCTCTTGAGATTATGAAGTTGAGGATAGCTGGTTCTCTAATATGTTTTTAATTTCAAATTTATGAAAAGTTTCTTTATGTATTTTTATTAGAAGGCTGATTTTTCTTAGAGAGAGAGCTCACATTAAAAATAATTCTGTATAGCTTAAGACAGAGGATTCAGGACTCCACCCTTGTAGTAAGCAAAATTCCACTTTTATTACTACTTACTAAAAACAAGCAATAAAAATGCAGGTCACATTACAACACCACCGTGCACTTCTTTAGCTCACACGTTGCACTGTAAAACCAACTAAAGTGCACATTATGGGGAGTTTTACCTTTCATTCAGTTTGCTGCATTCATTATTTTAGTTACAGGAACAGGTTTAACTTAGGCAAAAGTTTCTTAAAACAAATACAATAATAGAGATGTTAAAACTTAAATTACTTACTAGAAATTCTTTTCAAACTGCAGGGGTTTTCAGATGATAACTTTGTATATGTTACATCAGGGGTAGGCAACCTATGGCATGCGTGCCAATTTTCAGTGACACTCACACAGCCCAGGTCCTGGCCACTAGTCCAGGGGGCTCTGCATTGTAATTTAATTTTAAATGAAGCTTCTTAAACATTTTAAAAACCTTATTTACTTTACATACAACAATAGTTTAGTTATATATTATAGACTTATAGAAAGAGACCGTCTAAAAACGTTAAAATGTATTATTGGCACGTGAAACCTTAAATTAGAGTAAATAAATGAAGACTCGGCATACCACTCCTGAAAGGTTGCCGACCCCTGTATTACATGATTTTTAGCCAGATTTAAGGTGGACTATCTTAGATGTTGTTCCAATTAAGCTTTTAATACTAGTGAGGAGTAATGCTTAATTTCTGTCTGGGTGTAGATCTAGTTACAAGGTGAGATGGGATGTTACAATTCCTTAGTTTGGCTTGACACAGTTCTTCTCCCATGGAGTAGTTTTGGGTACTAGGTGTATGGCTAGTCTCCTTCAGATTCAGTTCTCTGCAGGAACTGGTGGACATCTTTGTATGTCCTAAACAATCCTCTTTTAGGTAGAGATGTTCTTTGACCTGGGGGTAATTCTGCCTCTCACTAAAATATTGAATTGTCAGTTCTCGGCTTCTGCTGACCAATGTCTCAGAAGAACTTTTAACTTCCATCCTGGCGCTTTCCCTGAATATTCTTTGTAACTACATACTGGCTAGTCCAGTAGCTAGATTTAAACCTGTTAATTTTAACCTCACGTTTACATTCCGCTTTCCTTCTGTTTCTCCTTTTTGTGAGAGGTGCAAATGCCTTCCTCTTATTTAAGACTATTTTGGCTATTATACTTTTTATAGGATGAGTTGATACACTATTTTTGTTAGAATTAATGTGATACTGTTTAGTTTTATCTGACAAAGCTAAAATTACACTTTTTTTATCTTTATTTGTTTCAACACTTTTTTCCTCAACACTATGTATTTGTATCAACCCGTCATATTCTAATTGTAGTGACTTGTTTTAGATTAAGTATCACCGCCTTGGTCTTTAGGCTTTTCCCCTTCTGTTCACAGCCCTTTGTGACACCTTAATGGGAGAGGACACCTCTGTCCTTGCCCTTCATGACTGATTCTTTGGGTGGGGGTTGAAGCTTCAGAAACTCCTTAACATGACAAGTGCTGATGAATAATAAGGGGGTGTGACAGGTTGTCTCCTCTGGGGTGCAGTCTGGGAGCTGTGGCCACCACTGGGCCCCTCTAACCACTCAGTTGGGTTGGCCCTGCTCACCCTGGTTGGGGACACAGCCAGCCTAACCTAGGCCCTGTTATCACCCAACATGACAGCAGATGGTGCCACATACCCAAATTGAGCTACCTGAGAGAGCAGCTTCACCAAAGCCACTCCAATACATGCAGCAGCCAATTTCCCAGCTTTCCAGCCTCATTTCACGCCCCCCCCCCCCCCCCCCCCCCCCCCCCCCCCCCCCCCCACACACACACACTGGAGCATAAACCCAAAATTATACCGTCTTGTGCTGCACAGGGAACTGTACAGTATACGCTCATGAAATTCGCCCCTTCCCCTAATGTGGAGAGGCATATGCAACAGCCTTTGCCCTTTGAACTAAGATTCCCATACGCTTCACTCCAACTCACTGGTTTAGATAAAGCAAAAACCAGTTTATTAACTCTACAAGATAGATTATAAGTGATAGCAAACAGATCCGCAGATTACTTAAGCTTAGTTTGTGTTTGTTTATTTGCCAATATACTAAATAGAATGGATATGAATAGCAGATTCTCACCCTAAGAGATGATACAAGCAGGCTCCAGATTCTTAAGGGGAAGCTGTACTTGCTTTACAGCTTGGAATCCCCAGGTGTCTCATTCACAGGCTAGAAATCTCTTTAGCCTGGGTCCAGCACTTCCCCCCAGTTCAGTCTTTGTTCCTCGGGTGTTTCCAGGAGTCTTTTTGTGTGGGGAGTGAAGAACACCAGCTGATGTCACTGTGATGGGTTCGGTCACAGAGACCCCCTTGGGACTGTTATTTGATGTGCTGAAATTACCGCTGAGCCCATTTTCCACAGCCAGCTTGGGACTCCAGAACCCTGCCTTGTTGAGCCAGACACACTAGTTTGCTGCAACACAGACCCAGGTCTGGTCCACGCCCCCGGAGCTGCAGACTTTAACCAAAAACTGCTCAGCAAGTCACTTATCTCCAGCACACAGACACCCAGCTCCCAAGGGGATCCAAACCACAAATAAAACCGTTTTTACTCTGTATAAAGCTTGTACAGGGTAAACTCAAAAATTGTATGCCCTCTATAACACTGATAGAGAAAGATGCACAGCTGTTTGCTCCCCCAGGTATTAATCATTTATCCTGGGTTAATTAATAAACAAAAGTGATTTTATTAAGAATAAAAAGTAGGATTTAAGTGGTTTCAAGTAATAACAGACAGAACAAAGTAAGTTACCAAGCAAAATAAAATAAAACAAAACATGCAAGTCTAAGCCTAATATATTTAAGAAACTGAATACAGGTAAATCTCACCCTCAGATGTTCCAATAAGCGTCTTTCACAGACTAGACTCCTTCCTAGTCTGGGCCTAATCCTTTCCCCTGGTACAGTTCTTGTTAGTTTCAGCTCAGGTGCTAACTTGGATTTCTCATGACTAGCAGCCCCCTTTGTTTTATTCTGCCCCCTTTTTATATCATTGTCACAAGGCAGGAATCCTGTCTTTCTCTGGGTTCCCACCCTTCCTTCTAAATGGAAAAGCACCAGGTTTAAGATGGATTCCAGTATCATGTGACATGTTCACATGTCCTGTGAGACTTCGTTACTCACTGGCTGGCACCCACGTATACAGGAAGGCTTACAAGTAAGCAGAGCCATTTACAACCAATTGTCCTAGTTGATGGGAGCCATCAAGATTCCAAGCCACCATTAATGGCCCACACTTTTGCATAGTTACAATAGGACTTCAGAGTAATACGTTATATTTCTAGCTTCAGATACAAGCATGATATATTCATACAAATAGGAAGAACACACTCAATAGATAAGTTTTGTAATGATACCTTTTGCATAAAGCATATTCCAGTTACATTATATTTATGCTCATAAGCATATTTCCATAAACATATGGAGTGCAACGTCACAGTCACTCCCTGCTTTATATGGCTTTTGCATATGGTGGGAACCCTTTGTTTCAAAGCTTGGTTCCTAGACCAGTCTGTGGAAAAATACTGACATCCCAAGATGAAGTCCAGCATCATGTGTTCTGACCACGTGTCCTTGTAGAGTCATAGCAGCCATTACTCACAGGCTGTTTGGAGTGTTCTCAGGAAGGCTCATCGCCAGGTGGGAGATAAGCTTCTCCTAAGGCCTACTGTTTTTTCTTAATGGCCCATTGCCCTGAATAGGCCCTTCCCCACCCACTATCTAGACTGAAAGCATCTTGTCTAGTGGGCATTACCCAGGTGTAACTACATTTGAAATATAGATACATAGTCAATATTCATAACTTCAGAGAAAAAATGATTTATGCATATAAATAGGATAATCATATTCAGCAAATCATAACTTTTCCAGTGACACCTCACATGACTTATCTAGCATAAAATACATCATAATTATGTCATTATCATAATATCACTATGAAGAATATGGGATGCACTGCCATAGGGGGTATTTAGGGCCCAACAAGGGCTGAGTTGTTGTTAAAATCCTTGCTTAGTGATGCAACATTAAACATGTTTTGCAGTTTGTGTCAAGTTATTGCTGGTTTACTCCAGTTGTAACAGCCACCATTGAAAACATTTAAACATCTTGTTTAACTCTCCTCCCCCTCTCTTTTCCTGTGTGTTTAAGCATTTAAAACTTAAAGAATTAAGTAAGGCTTTTATTTAAAGAATTTTCCTTATTCCCTTTCCCTGTATATGGGATGGGTTCGATCACACAAACCTCCTTGGGACTGTCACCTGATGTGCTGAGACTACCTCTGAGCCCATTTTCTCGGCCAGTTTGGGCCTCCAGAACCCTGCCTTGTTGAGCCAGACACGCCAGTCGACTCCAACACAGACCCAGGGTCTGAACCACACGCCCCAAAGCTGCAGACTTAACTGAAAACAGCTTAAGAAGTGCTCGTCTCTAGCACCCAGAGACCCAGCTCCTAATGGGATCCAAACCCCAAATAAATCCGTTTTTCTCTGTATAAAGCTTATACAGGGTAATAAATTGTCCGCCCTCTATAACACTGATAGAGAAAGAGATGCCCAGCTGTTTGCTCCTCCAGGTATTAATTAATTTGGGTCAATTAATAAGCAAAAGTTATTATATTAAATTAGGATTTAAGTGGTTCCAAGAAATAACAGACAGAGCAAAGTAAGTTACCAATCAAAATAAAACAAAACACGCATGTCTAAGCCTAACACATTAAGAAACTGATTACAGATGAAATCTCACCCCCGGAGATGTTTCAATAAGCTTCTTTCACAGACTGGACTCCTTTCTAGTTTGGGGCCAGCAATCATTCACACCCCTGTAGTTACTGTCCTTTGTTCCAGTTTCCACCCCCAAGAGATGCCTGAAAGAAAGGCCATCTCTTGAGCCAGCTGAAGACAAAATGGAGAGGCTTCCAGGGCCTTTTATATTCTCTCGCTTGTGGGCAGAAACCCCTTTGTTCTTCTGTGCAAAGTCACAGCAACAAGATGGAGTTTGTAGCCACCTGGGCAAGTCACATGTCCATGAATGATTCAGCTTTTTGCAGGCTGATGCCATTGTTTACATGTTAGTTTGAATGTTCCCAGGAAAGCTCTGATGTGGATTGGCATCTCCCAAAGTCCATTGTCAGTTAAGTGTTTCTTGATAGGACTATTCTAAGTAAGTGCCCATTCTCAAGAAGCTGACCAAATGCTTCACTGAGGCTACTTAGAATCAAATGCATTGAGATACAAGTACACAGCCAATATTCATAACTTCAAATGCAAAAATGATACACACATACAGACAGCATAATCATAACCAGCAAACTACAACCTTTCCATAGACATCCCACTTGACCTCCTCTGTACAAGACCTGGTGCAACCATAGGACCCTGTGTGACGTTATGAGTGTAATATAATATTTCATTGGAAGGTGACAGAGCCAGAAAGAGTTAATTAACTCACAGAATAACCTGACCTAGGGATGAACCTTAAGGACTGGTTAGGAAGATAGGTAAATGAATAGAGCTTTGAAATGCAAGTCTGCATTGTTAGAGATCTCAAGGGTAGATGTTTGCTCAGGTCTTGTGATGTCAGCAAACAAGTCTTGTCTATTGCTATAACTTTAATTCAAAGATCAAAAAAGTAGTATTAACATTTATGATNACTGTCCTGTTATCTGTCACAGTGGCAACCCATGACACTTCCAGGAACTTGAGGACATCTTGTTCAACTTCTTTAACTTAAGAAATCCAGTGTGTCTCCAAAGTTTGCTTGCTTTCATAAACAATTTTGTATAATGCACTGAATTGGCTTCAGTTCCTCCTCCTACTAATTTGATATTGCTAACTAGTCACCTTGAGTGGGATCCACACATACAAGGACTCAAAGAGGAAGGAACAGTTACTTACCTTACAGTAATCATGGTTCTTAGAGATATTTTGTTCATTTGATCCCCCATCCCTATTTCTGAGTCTTATCCTAATAGGGTTTCTGAATTAGGGAATTGAAAGGCAGTTGGAGAGGCACAAAGATATGTAGGGTGCAGGCATGCCCCGATAGACACTGCTGGAGATCAGAATTTTTGACCAGCAGTGTCTATTGGGGCATGCCTGCACCCTACATATCTTGATCTCTCATTCATGAGGTGCATGTGTACCTTGGGAGGGATCCACACAGATAAATCATCTCAAACTGCAGTTATTGTAAGGTAAGTAGCTGTTCTTTTCATGTACAACTTTAACTCTGACCACTACATGTGTGATGTTGGCTGTTGATAAAAAGTATCACATTCCTTATCATGTATAATATGAAGCATTATATTCAAAGAACACCATAACCACTAACCATCCCTTCCACACAACAAAAACAGATAAATACAAATAAACAGAAGGATGCATGACAAATGGAGAGCTGATACTGTTGAGTATCCAGTCTAGAGGTGACAGATTCTTCCTAGAAGGGGGGTGGGGGAGGGGGGGAGGCACAAGGCCCCTCCCCCTCCATGTTTCTGCCCTTGCCCCCCTCTTTCCCACAAGGCCCTGCCCCCCATCCAAGCGAGAGCTGGGCCAGGGAGCCTGGGCCCCTCCACCTGCTTGGGTGGGGGTAGCTGAGAGCAGCCACCTGTGCCCCCCACCCAGGGCAGGTGGAGGGTCCATGGCTCCCCACAGGTGCCCGCGTGGCTCTTACCCCGACCTAGCTCTGGCTTCCAGGCTGGCCTGGGGGCAGGGCCTTGGGCCAAAGAGCAGTAGCCAGGCCATGGTAAGAGCTGCCCGGGGAGCTGCAGACCCACCATCTGCCCTGGGCAGGGGGCCCAAGGTGTAGGGACATGGATCGGGGGCTGCTCTTGGGCCCTGCTACCCTGGGCTGGTGGAGGGTCTGTGGCTTCCCACAGCTGCCCAGGCTCCCCAGGCTGGGCTCCAGCTTCCGGCCTGGCCGGGGGGTGGGCCCATGGGGGGGAAGAAGAGGGGCAGGGGGCCGGGCCTGGCCTGTGGCGAAAAGCGGACTGGCCAGACCTGTCCACTTTCAAAAGCTGGCGGGCCAACATGGCCCCTTCGCTTCCCCTATTCTGGTGCCCCCAATCCAGTCACCCAAAAGGTCATTACCATGACATTGCAACGTAGTTAAAAATAGTGATTTTATTTTTGTAATGAAGGTTTTTTAATTTGAATTGACTTTTAAAAAATGTAAATTAGTTTTTATGTATGTGTTCTTAGCGATTTACTTCTATCATAAATTCCTAACAAAGATATTTTGCTCTTGTTTCTTTGCTTAGTTTTGTAACTGTTAGTAAGAAAGAAAAATGTTTCCATGTCATTAACTAGCTAGGTTGGAGACCTCACAATAATCTAGTTGTTTGAGCATGACAGGGTGTGGCTGGGTCATGACAAATGCTAAGATTAGGTCGCAGAAGTCACAGAATCTGACTTTCAGTGACCTCTGTGACATTGAGGATCCCGCAGCTGCCCAGCCTCCGTGGGCGGTGGGACCCCCCGCAGCTCACAGCCGGCAGTGGCAGAGGGACCCTGGAGATGTTCAGCAGCCACGAGTGGAGGGCCCCTCCCCCCCACAACTCCCCAGCTGCCACTGCTGGTAGTGGCCCCCTGCAGATCCCCAGACTCTGTTGCTGGCAGGGGCCCCCCTGCTGCTTCCCTGCCTCCGTGGGCGGTGGGGGACCCCCCTCCTGCAGCTCCCAGCCCCACAGGTCAGCGGGGAGGACTCCTCCCAGTCACTGGGCAATCGGATCCCTGCAGCTCCCAGCCGCTGTGGCAGGGAGTGGGAGGGGCAGGGTGCTGTACCCTCCTCCGTCTGCATTTTGTCAGGGATGTTTTTAGTAAAAGTCAGGGACAGGTCATGGCTTCTGTGATTTTTTTTGTTTATGGCCCGTGACCTGTCCCTGACTTTTACTAAAAACGTCCCTGACAAAACTGTAGTATTAGTCCTGAACCGCTCCTTGGGAGTGAAATCTGGGGTTAGGAGTTACCTCCATGAGATTCCCAGGGTTGAGATACAGGGTTTTACAGTGAAATTGGGCACTGGGAGTTACAACTTTGATTCTTGCCTTTCAGACGACGAGTGACAATTGAGGAAATTTTACCCTCCTCTACCCCCCCTCATGCCTTGGACCTTCTAAAGAGGCTCTTAGTATTTAACCCTGATAAACGGCTGACCGCAGAAGAGGCCCTGCAACATCCCTATGTGAAAAGGTGAGGGCAATGCCAGTGTGAAATTTCCCAACCTGCCCTCCAAGCCTCTTGTGTGGCTGCTACCAGCACAAGTTTCACATGGCAGAAGGGAAATGGTGAAGGTAATGGTAGTTTTCAATCCGCTTTCTACTCCAGTTCATGTGAGAAGGTGAGGGTGCCTTAGTATGTGATATTTCAGATATATCTCTCTCTGTTGTAGCTCTCAGTGGTTTCTGATGTGTCACCCTTTCATGTATAATTGGAGTATAATTAACACCAGTCAACCTGGCTTTATGGAAAATAGATCTTGTCAAACTTGATCTAATTTTTTTTATGAGATTACAAGTTTGGTTGATAAAGATAATTGTGCAGATGAAAGATACTTAGGCCTGAATGCACAAAAGGAGTTAGGTGCCTAAGTCCTGGTTTCGGCAGCACTGTAATGCACCTTTGTCCCCCACCAAACCCTGCAGGTGCCTAAATTCACTCAGCACCTAAATTTTTTGAGTAAAAGTTCCCTTGGTGCATGTGTTTCTGCCTCTGCGCATGTGCACTGCTGCCTCCCTCCAGGCATCTAGATGCCTATTTCTTAGCTGAGCCATAGAGCAATTCACAGACCAGGGGAAGATAGACGTTTGGCCGTTTAAGTTCTGTGCACGGCCTGGTTGGGTAGGTATAATCAGAGGCTGCCTACCAGATCAGGGCTCTCAGGTGAGTTCACACAAACTATTTGGGGAGGAAGAGGAAGAAGACTTCCCTCATAAATTCTAGCCCAGTGGTTAGGGTGTACTCACCTAGGATGTGGGAGACCCCAGGTTCAAGTACCCCCCTCCACCTATAGGGAAGAAGAGATTTGAACTAGGATCGATGATATTCAATATTTTTATCAAAGATCAGGAAGTAAATATAAAATTGCTGATAAAATTTGCAGCTGATATAAAGGTTGACAGTGTGATAAATAATTATGAGGACAGGGCAGGTAGAGCTTTGAAATCTGGACCTATTTAAATAAAATGTTTTAATAAAGCCAAATGCAAGATTATATATCTAGAAACAAAGAATGCAGGCCATACTTACGGAATGCAGGGCTGTATCCTGGACAGCAATGCTTCTGAAAAGTATTTAGGGGTCATAATGAACAAGCAACTCAACATAAGCTTCCAGTGAAATGCTGTGGCAAAAAGGGTTAATGCGATCCTTGGATGCATAAACGGGAGCAGGAGTAAGGAGGTGATTTTTACCTTTGTATACAGTGTTGGTGAGATTGATATTGGAAAACTGTTCAGTTCTGGAGTCCTCTTTTAAAAAGGGATGTCAAAATATTGGAGAGGGTGCAGAGAGGAGATAAAAAATTATTTTAGTGGTGGAAAAATGTCTCAGTGAGAGACATAGCCCTGGTCTACACTAAGAGTTTAGGTTGAATTTAGCAGCGTTAGATCGATTTAACCCTGCACCCGTCCACACGATGAAGCCATTTTTGTCGACTTTAAGGGCTCTTAAAATCAATTTCTGTACTCCTCCCCGATGAGGGGATTAGCACTGAAATCAACATTGCCGGGTTGAATTTGGGGTAGTGTGGACGCAATTCGACAGTATTGGCCTCCGGGCGCTATCCCAGAGTGCTCCATTGTGACCGCTCTGGACAGCACTTTCAACTCAGATGCACTAGCCAGGTACACAACAAAAGCCCCGGGAACTTCTGAATTTCATTTCCTGTTTGGCCAGTGTGGCGAGCTCATCAACACAGGTGACTATGCAGTCCCAGAATCGCAAAAGAGCTCCAGCATGGACTGAACGGGAGGTATTGGATATGATCGCTGTTTGGGGAGACGAATCCGTGCTATCAGAACTCTGTTCCAAAAGACAAAATGCCAAAATATTTGAAAAAATCTCTCAGAAGTCACGGAATCTGACTTTCAGCGACCTCTGTGACATTGAGGATCCCGCAGCAGTGCTGCGTGAAAATTAAGGAGCTCAGGCAAGCCTACCAAAAAATGAAAGAGGCAAACGGCCGCTCCGGGTCAGAACCCGAGACAGGCCGCTTTTATGATGAGCTGCATGCAATTCTAGGGGGGGCCCCTACCACTACCCCACCCCTGTCCGGGACCACCTGCAAGTGGGGAGTCTCATGCACAGGGATGAGGATTTTGGGGACGAGGAAGATGAGGAGGTGGAGGAGGAGAAGGAGGAGGATAGCACACAGCACGCAAGCAGAGAAACCATTCTCCCCGACAGTTTATCACCCTGGAGCCAATACCCTCCCAACCCTCCCAAGGCGGGCTCACAGACCATGAAGCCGGAGAAGGCACCTCTGGTGAGTGTACCTTTGTAAATATAATGCATGGTTTAAAAGCAAGCATGTTTAATGATTAATTTGCCCTGAAGACTTGGTATGCATTCGCGGCCAGTACAGCCCCTCCTTTTAAATGGCCAACCCAACGGGTGCTTCGTATGGGAAAGGAGGGTGCTGCTGTTTGAAACCATTCCCACATGTTATGAAGGTTGAAGAAGCCGAAAGACCATGGCTTACCATGGCTGCCTGCAAGCCGAATTCTGTTGCCCGGCCCTGCGTGTGTGATCTCTCATACCAAACTGGCAGGCCCTCAATATAAGAGGCAAAATGCGACTTTGTACCAAAAGCACATGTGCTATGTAATGTTAACAGCTTGGTTCACCGTGAAAGAGTCTACCCATTGTTCTCTAAAATGTGTCTTTTTAAATACTACTCTGCCTTTTTTCTTCCCGCAGCTGCAAATGTTTCAACGCTCCCCCTATCATCTCCGTCCCAGAGGCTAGCTCAGATAAGAAGGCGAAAAAAAACACACTCGCGATGAAATGTTCTCTGAGCTCATGCAGTCCTACTGCACTGAAAGAGCTCAGCAGAATGCGTGGAGGCAAACAATGTCAGAGTCCAGGAAAGCGCGATGAGAGAAGGCAGGATGCAATGCTGAGGCTACTAAGGATCAAACTGATATGCTCCGGCATCTGGTGGAGCTGCAGGAAAGTCAGCAGGAGCACAGACCGCCACTGCTACCCCTGTGTAACCGCCCGCCCTCCTCCCCAAGTTCCATAGCCTCCTCACCCAGACGCCCAAGAACGCGGGGGTAGCTCCGGGCACCCAACCACTCCACCCCAGAGGACTGCCCAAGCAACAGAAGGCTGGCATTCAATACATTTTGAAGTGCAGTGTGGCCTTGTCCTTCCACCACCCCACCCGGTGCTTCCCTCCTCCCCCACCCCTCCCTGGCTACCTTGGCAGTTATCCCCCTATTTGTGTGACGAAATAATAAAGAATGCATGATTTTGAAACAATAATGACTTTATTGCCTCTGCAAGCGGTGATCGAAGGGGGGAGGGCGGTTGGCTTACAGGGAAGTAGAGTGAACCAAGGGGGTGGGTTTTCATCAAGGAGAAACAAACAGAACTGTCACACCGTAGCCTGGCCAGTCATGAAACTGGTTTTCATAGCTTCTCTGATGCGCAGCGCGCCCTGCTGTGCTCTTCTAATCGCCCTGGTGTCTGGCTGCGCGTAATCAGCGGCCAGGCGATTTGCCTCAACCTCCCACCCTGCCATAAACGTCTCCCCCTTACTCTCAGAGATATTGTGGAGCACACAGCAAGCAGCAATAACAATTGGAATATTGGTTTCGCTGAGGTCTAACCGAGTCAGTAAACTGCGCCAGCGCACTTTTAAATGTCCAAATGCACATTCTACCACCATTCTGCACTTGCTCAGCCTATAGTTGAACAGCTCCTGACTACTGTCCAGGCTGCCTGTGTATGGCTTCATGAGCCATGGCATTAAAGGGTGGGCTGGGTCCCCAAGGATAACTATAGGCATTTCAATGTCCCCAACAGTTATTTTCTGGTCTGGGAAGTAAGTCCCTTCCTGCAGCTGTTCAAACAGACCAGAGTTCCTGAAGATGGGAGCGTCATGTACCTTTCCCGGCCATCCCACGTTGATGTTGGTGAAACGTCCCTTGTGATCCACCAGTGCTTGCAGTACCTTTGAAAAGTACCCCTTGCAGTTTATGTACTGGCTGCCAAGGTGGTCTGGTCCCAAGATAGGGATATGCGTTCCGTCTATCGCCCCACCACAGTTAGGGAATCCCATTGCAGCAAAGCCATCCACTATGACCTGCACATTTCCCAGAGTCACTACCCTTGATAGCAGCAGCTCAGTGATTGCATTGGCTACTTGGATCACAGCAGCCCCCACAGTAGATTTACCCACTCCAAATTGATTCCCAACTGTCCGGTAGCTGTCTGGCGTTGCAAGCTTCCAGAGGGCTCTCGCTTCTCAACTGTGAGGGCTGCTCGCATCTTGGTATTCTTGCACTTCAGGACAGGGGAAAGAAAGTCACAAAGTTCCATGAAAGTGCCCTTACGCATGCGAAAGTTTCGCAGCCACTTGGAATCATCCCAGACAGACCTGCAACACTATGTGGTCCCACCAGTCTGTGCTTGTTTCCCGGGCCCAGAATCGGCGTTCCACGGCATGAACCTGCCCCATTACCACCATGATGTCCAAATTGCGAGGGCCCGTGCTTTGAGAGAAGTCTGAGTCCATGTCCTCATCACTATTGTGATTGCGCTGTCGTCGCCTCCTCGCCTGCTTTTGCAGGTTCTGGTTCTGCACATACTGTAGGATAATGCATGAGGTGTTTACAATGCTCACAACAGCAACGGTGAGCTGGGCGGGCTCCATGCTTGCCGTGGTGTGGCGTCTGCAGGAGAGCAGAGTTGCAGCAGAAGCGGTGGATGACGACAGATGCCATGAGAATAGATATTTATTCCGAACGACGAGAGGACCTGCAAGGTGGATTCATGGCACCAGGAGAGCAGAGTTGCAGCGGAAGCGGTGGTTGGATGACGATGGTTAGCAGTCCTACTGCACCGTCTGCTGAAAGCAGTATGGCGTCTGCACGGAAAAAAGGCGCGAAACAATTGTCTGCCATTGCTTTCACGGAGGGAGGGGCGACTGACAACATGTACCCAAAACCACCCGTGACAATGTTTTTGCCCCATCAGGCATTGAGAGCTCAACCCAGAATTCCAGTGCGCAGCGGAAACTGCAGGAACTGTGGGATAGCTACCCATAGTGCAACGCTCCGAAAGTCGACGCTAGCCACAGTACTGTGGACACACTCTGCTGACTTAATGCGCTTAGTGGGGACACACGCAATCGACTGTATAAAATCGCTTCCTAAAAATCAACTTCTATAAATTCAACCTAATTTCGTAGTGTAAACATGCCCTTAGAGAGCTCAATCCATTTAATTTATCAAAAAGTTTAAGAACTGACTTGATTATGGTGTATAAGTACTTTTTAGAGGAGAAAATATTGGGTTCTAAAGAGTTCTTTAATATGGCGAAGAAAGGTATAACAAGAACCAGTGGCTGAAAGCTGAAGCCAGACAAATTCAAATTAAAAATGACGCACAGATTTTTAACAGTGAGGGTCATTAACTATTGGAATAAACTCCCAAGGGAAGTGGTGGGTTCTCTATCTCTTGAAGTCTTCAGAACAAGATTACATGCCTATCTAGAAGATATTCTTTGGTCAAACAATTTATTGGGCACAATACAGGGGTAACTGAGTGAAATCCTATAGGCTGTGTTATACAGGAGGTCAGACTAGCTCTAATGCTCCATTCTAGCCTTAAAATCTATTAATATCTAGTGCCTCTCCTGTTGTGTTTTGTGTGTGTGTGTGCGCACGTGCATTGTTCACTCTCAGATTTCATCATATATTTGTTATCTTCTTGGTAGGTTCCACTGCCCCGCCAAGGAGCCCTCTCTGGACTACGATGTGATTCTTCCTTTAGATGACGATATCCAGCTGTCTGTGGCAGAATATCGGAATAAACTGTATGAGGTAGCTCCTCTTATTCTGCTTCCTATAACACCACTTGTCCAGATTACCTGCCACCCTTTCCACAGACATTCAATCCTGCCTATCTCCTCCTCCCATTCACCTTTCACCCATCCCTAGTCCTGCAGTTATACCTGACCTTGCTCATCACACTGTCCCATGCTGCTACATCTTGAGGGGGGAGAAGAACTTGAAACCCACATTCTCAGTTGGAGAGAGAGATATGTGGAGAAGGAATGTCTGAGAGAGACTGAGGTTTGATGGTGGAAAGTAAATTAGACTTGAATTTGCAGTTCAATAGGATAGTAAAAATGCCAATGAAATTCTTGGCTGCATACAAAGAAATGTGTCACAAAGCAATGAGATAAAGGGAAAGGAGGATCAGTGGTGGGATTCAGAGAGGGGCTGATAAGATCAGAATAGTATCCAAAGAAGATGATCTTAGCAGAATTATATTGTATGGCCTAGAATGGGGTGATGTGGATGTTGGGAAGAGCAGAGAGAAGGATGACACCATAATCAAGACAAGAACATAAGAACAGCCATACTAGGTCAGACCAGTAGTCCATCTACCTGTGACAATGGCCAATACCAGGTGCTTTAGAGGGAATGAAAGAACAGGGCAATCATCAAGTGATCCATCCCATCACCCATTCCCAACTTCTGGCAAACGGAGGCTAGGGACACTTCAGAGCATTGTTTTGCATCCCTGCCCATCCTGGCTAATAGCCATTGATGGACCTATCCTCCATGAACTTATTTAGTTCTTTTCTGAACCCTGTTATAGTCTTGGCCTTCACAACATCCTCTGGCAAAGAGTTCCACAAATTGACTGTGCATTGTGTGAAGAAATACTTGCCTTTTATTTGTAAACCTGCTGCCTATTAATTTCATTGGTGACCCCTGGTTCTTGTGTTATGAGAAGGGCTAAATCAGTGGTTCTCAACCAGTGGTACATGTACCCCTGTGGGTATGCAGAGGTCTTCCAGGGGGTACATCAACTCATCTAGATATTTGCCTAGTTTTACAACAGGTTACATTAAAAGCACTAGTGAAGTCAGTACAAACTAAAATTTCATACAGATAATGACTTGTTTATACTGCTCTACTCTATATACTATACACTTAAGTGTAAGTACAATATTTATATTCCAATTGATTTATTTTATAATTACATGGTAAAAATGAGAAAGTAAACAATTATTCAGTAATAATGTGCTGTGACACTTTTGTATTTTTGTCTGATTTTGTAAGCAAGTAGTTTTTAAGTGAGGTGAAACTGGGGGTACACAAGACAAATCAGACTCTGGAAAGGGGTACAGTAGTCTGGAAATGTTGAGAACCACTCGGCTAAATAACACTTCCTTGTTTACTTTCTTCACACCAGTCATGATTTTATAGATCTCTATCATATCCCTCCTTAGTCATCTCTTTTTCCAAGCAGAAAAGTCCCAGTCTTGTTAATCTGTCCTCATATGGAAACTGTTCCATACCCCTAATCATTTTTGGTGCCCTTTCTGTACCTTTTGCAATTCCAATATATCTTTTTTGATATGTGGCGACCAGATCTGCACACAGTATTCAAGATTAAATAACTATCTTGAGTAGTTTTGTATCCTCGACAAAGTTAGCCATCTCACTGTTTACCCCTTTTTCCAGATCATTTATGTATCAAGAAATTATGAGAGCCTGAATGAGACCTTTAGTTGCACAGATAAAAGAAAAATATTGACTTTAGACACCATTTGGATGATCAGGGAAAGGGAAGCATCTAAGAAAAACCTGCGTTACAACCTTGAGTGATAGGGAAGATAGTGGTTTTGTCAATGGTGATGGAGAATGGGGAAAATTAAGACAGCTTTGAAGGGAAAATAAGGAATCTGACTTTGGCCATGTTAAGTTTAAGTTCATAGTGAGACAGCCATGAAGAGACATTCAAAACAGGCTGAGGTCCAGGATAGGGTGGAAGAAGACTAGTCAGGAGTGGAGAGAAAGATTTACGAGTAATCAGTGCAGAGATGATGTTTGAAATAGTGTGAGTGAATTAAATTATCCAAAGGCAGAGTCTATAGCAGGGCTAGGCAACCTATGGCACTCGTGCTGAAGGCAGCACACGAGCTGATTTTCAGTAACTCTAACCCTACCCCCTTCCCCCCACCCACCCCCCCCACCCCACACACACACTCTCTCTTGGGCACTCAGGAAGTAAGGGACCCAACTTTACATCCCTTCCCAGTGGACTCAGGGCTTTATATGTCTGCGGGACTTTTGCCTAATGAAAGATCCTTACACAGTAATATCCTTCTTTTGTTAATTTACCACTTTTCTCAAAATTGCTTTCCAGGCAGCTGCAAAGTATCAGTAGCTAAGTTACAAAATCAGTCAAGCTGTTTCCCAACATAATTTTTAACCCTTCTCCCTTTCCAGGTGTTTCGTTTCCTTTGGACATATTATCCGTAAATTAACTTGCGAACTATGACACAGGCACTTGTAGGGAGGTACCTCACCACACCATCTTTTACCTCCTATTGCAATAGATAAACTGTTTGTACCATTCGTCTCCTTCCTCTCCACCAATCCTTGCTGGGGCCTCCAATTCTGTTACTGTGGTTCTAAAAACCCAAAGATCTTGGTAACTATTACTCTTGGTGAGGCAGTGGCAGGAAATAAATCAATGGAAACACGGCCATCCGACCAATAGGTGTCTGGCACAAACAGTACAATACAAGAGTGCTTTCACTTAAAGCTGCACTCTATTTTAGTCTTAAGCACTTACATATGTCTGCAACAGGTTAGTAAAACACCCCAAAAATCAGTAATTACCGAAGTCTGGAGCGGTCTTTGAGTGGTACAACCACAGCCATCCAATTGGCCCATCTTTCAGCTGCCACTGGGGATCCTAAGCTGTGTCCATGAAGTTTCCATGAAGAGTCTAACTACCTCATACTTCCTCCCCATATTTATTCGGGTTAGTGTAACAATAACATGTCAAAAAAACTTGTTCAGCAAACAATTTCAAAGGTTAAGCAAGGAGTTTTCCTTAAACCACCTATTAGACATGTTTTTTTTCAGAGTCCGCATGTTTTGAGGACCCTGACAAACACATCCCAAAGGGCAGATCTAGGTAAGCATCCTGTTTTTTCTAACACACATACCTCAGCAGTTTCAACAGAGATCTTATCAGGAAGGACACAGGGTCAGCTTCCCCCTCAATCCTCCCTCTCCCCCCCTCCCCCCCAGCTGCTTGCTTAGTTATAGTAAAGCCATTGCAGAGGCCTGCTAAGACCTACTGATTTAGCTGCTTTTGGCAATGAGCATGATAATCAATATTCCAATTATCAGTAGTGGTCCAGGCATTTTGCTGGTCTGCCAAGATCTCTCCATATGGGATGATTTGGTAAAGTGGGGTGAAGACTGAGACCACGGAGGTGTGGCTGAGAAATCATGGATGGTGATCAATTAGAGGTCACAGATGGCCCAGGCAGGGGGCCAGGGGACAAATGGGTGACGTTGAATAAAATGACAGTTGGCAGAGAGGAAACTCCGGTATTGAAAGAGCAATGATTGGTGAAGATATGGTCAAATGAGGGGCCAATTTTGTGAGTGGGAGAGCTGGTCTCTTGTTGGAAATAAAATGAGAGGAGTTAGGCCTCTAAGGGATTGGATGGAACATCAGCATGGAAATTAGTCACCATGTATGAGGGTAGGGAAGATTTTGATGAAAAGAAAGGGAGAGCCAGGTATCAGAATCAGAGAAGGGAGGTGGTTAGCAAGGAGTTGAGGTTGCAGATGACAATTGCATGGACTAGGAGAGGAGAGGAGTGTCTGGAGTGCTGCTCGAAAGAGTGGAGAGGAAGTAGAAGATACATCACTTTGGCCATTTAAAATTAGACTGGACAAATCCCTGGAGAATGACTAAGAAACAACTTTGTGGTAGCCTTTCAGAGGATGGAGAAGATAACTAACAGTTGAGCCCTGTGAATTTGCATATGCGAAATAACAGAGTAAAACAAACTCACTCGGGAGTGACAGCTCCTGTAGATCCTGTCCTGCAGGGTTGGGGCTGGCTCCCCAATCATGCCCAGCTTCACGGGTTCACAGTTCCCCTCAGGTTTGGCCCAGCTTCCACTCCCCCACCATCATCAATGCCTGGCAGGCTCGCTCTGCAAACCCCCTACCTCCCCAGGGGAAGGACCTGACCTGATGGGATAGGGAATGGATAAAACAAAAATAAGAAATTCCTGAAAAATAAAATGCAAAATTATAAAAAATAAAAAGAATTTCAGAGGTTTTACTAATAATTCTTTCCATCTCTAATTTCAGATGTATACAGCCTTCTCCTTTGCATGCCGAGTGAAACTGCCTAGTCTCTCTCTGTTTGCCCAGAACCCCCTCTTCCTTATTTCTTTGGTTGTTCCAGGGGCATGTGCAGGAATTTAAACTTGAAAGTTTTTGGAGGGAGACGTTAAACACACACAAAAGGAAGGTTCACATGACGCGTGCCCCCTCCCCCCTCAGTTTCTTGGGATGCCTTTGGTGGGGACTCCCAGTAGTGAGGAGGCAGCAGCTCCCCCTGGCAGTGGCACACTCTGTGTCCCTGCAGCCTGGGAAGGAAGAAAGCAGCAGGGCAGCTTGCTGCCAGCAGAGCTCCTCCTCCCCCGCCTCCAAGCTGCTGCTTCTACTTCCTTGCTGCTGGAGTCCCAGTGCTGTTGCCTCCTTTACAGACATCCCGCTGAGGTGAGTCAGGGTGGAGGCAGAAGCAACACGTGGGACTCCAGCAGCCAGCCACCCTGCTGCTTCCTCCCTCTCTGGGCTGCAGGGACACAGAGATTTTGCGGGGGAGCCTGCCCCTGCTTGCTCCCCCTTGTGCACGACCCTGGTTGTATCCAACCTCTTAATATACACCAAGGAAGAAGAAGAGCTGTTTAAGCTCAACAACAATGTTGGCCCAAAACCAAAGGGGTGTAAACTGGCTGGCCATTAAAACATTTTTAAGCTGGAAATTAGAAGAAGGTTTCTAACAGTCAGTGGAGTGAGGTTCTGGAACAGCCTTCCAATAGGAGTACTGGGGGCAAATAACCTAATGAGTTGGAGTTTGATAAATTTTAGGGCTATCTATTAATCACAGTTAACTCACATGATTAACTCAAAGTAATTAATCGTGATTAAAAAAATTAATCATGATTAATGCAGTTTTAATTGCACTGTTAAACAATAGAATACCAATTGAAATTTATTAAATATTTTGGATGTTTTTCTACATTTTCATATATATTGTATTCTGTGTTGTAATTGACATCAAAGTGTATATTATTTTTGATTAAAATATTTGCACTGTAAAAATGATAAACAAAAGAAAGTATTTTTTCAATTCACCTCATATAAGTACTGTAGTGCAATCTCTTTGTAAATTGCAAATTGCACTTTCACGACAAATGTAGATTTTGTTGTTGTTACATAACTGCACTCAAAAACAAAACAATGTAAAACTTCAGCGCCTACAAGTCCACTCAAACCTACTTCTTGTTCAGCCAGTCGCTAAGACAAACAAGTTTGTTTACATTTCCGGGAGATAATCCTGCCTGCTACTTATTTACAGTGTCACCAGAAAGTGAGAACAGGCATTCGCATGGCACTTTTGTAGCTGGCATTGCAAGGAATTTACGTGCCAGATAAGCTAAATATTCATATGCCCCTTCATGCTTCGGCCACCATTCCAGAGGACATGCTTCCATCCTGATGACGCTCGTTTAAAAAAATAATGCATTAATTAAATCTGTGACTGAACTACTTGGAGGAGAATTATATGTCCCCTGCTCTGTTTTACCCGCATTCTGCCATATAGTTGATGTTATAGCAGTCTCAGATGATGACTCACCACATGTTCATTTTAAGAACACTTTCACTGCAGATTTGACAAAACGCAAAGAAGGTACCAGTGTGAAATTTCTAAAGATAACTACAGCACTTGACCCAAGATTTAAGAATCTAAAGTGCCTTACAAAATCCGAGAGGGATGAGGTGTGGAGCATACTTTCAGAAATCTTAAAAGAGCAACACGCCGATGCAGAAACTACAGAACCCGAACCAACAAAAAAGAAAATCAACCTGCTGCTGGTGGCATCTGACTCAGATGATGAAAATGAACATGCATCGGTCTGTACTGCTTTGGATTGTCATCGAGCAGAACCTGTCATCAGCATGGACACATGTCCCCTGGAATGGTGGTTGAAGCATGAAGGGACATATGAATCTTTAGCGCATCTGGCACTTAAATATCTTGCAATGCCGGCTACAACAGTGGCATGAGAATGCCTGTTCTCGCTTTCAGGTCACATTGTAAACCAGAAGTGGGTAGCATTATCTCCTGAGCGATTAGCTGAACAAGAAGTAGGACTGAGTGGACTTGCAGGCTTTAAAATTTGACATTGTTTTATTTTTGAATACAGGTTTTTTTGGACATACTTTCATGATAAAGAGATTGCACTACAATACTTGCATTAGGTGAATTGAAAAATACTATTTCTTTTGGTGTGTTTTTTACAGTGCATAATATAAAGTGAGCACTGTATACTTCATTTTGTGCTGTAATTGAAATCAATATATTTGAAAATGTAGAATGCATCCAAAATATTTAAATAAATGGTATTCTATTATTGTTTAACAATGCAATTAATCACAATCAATTTTTTAATCACATTAATTGATTAATTTGTTAAATTGCTGAATAGCCCTAATACATTTATGAATGGGATAATATGACATGGTTGCCTGTAATAGCAGGGGACTCAACTCAGTTACCCAGTAAGTCCCTTCCAGTACTGTGTTCTGGTTATTAAGTTCTAATAGTGCCCCATCCTAAAGTACTTTTTCATTTGAATAATTTCTTGTCCGTTAAAATTTGTATCAGCTGCAAGTATTTTTTCCTTGTGCTTTTATATATCTGCCTAGTTCCTCTGCTCTGTAGGATTGCTGCTTTACTCACCCTAAGTGACTACATGTGACCCTTTGGGTGAATTTGTTATCTGATAGTGTGCGTGCTTGCTTGCTTGCTGTGTGCCTGTTTGATTGGAATTTATAGTGTAGTCTATTTGGGGAGCTGTGCGCTGAGCCTAGCGGCCTGCTATACAAGGCTGAGAGCTTTTAACAAGGGTCTAGTCTGCCATCCTTTGGTTTCCCTAATCCCTTTAGGATCTCTTACCAAGATGGGGCTAACTCAGGGAGAACAGGGGTTTAAAAAGCGAGCTTGTATGCAACCAGAGGAGCTAGCGAACAGGAGCAGAAAACAGAGTTTTGCAAGGGTGTTTAGAGAGGGAGCGTGAAAGCCAGCTATCCCTCATAAACATAGCCCAATAACCAGCCCTCCCCCCCGCCCCCCCCAACACACATAAACAAACAAACAAAACCCTTGCAAGAGTAAAAATAATGCAGGCAGAAGTCCAGCAGTAGAGTGAGGACTATCCAGTTTATTGCACTGAATGTAGCATGTATGATTACTTGCCATGTGGGCAGGTTCCATGTGTGTGCATTGGGGGCAAGCAGCTCATGGCCCTCACTGACTGAGTGTGGACTCTTGAGTGGGTGAACTGGAGGAAATAAGGAAAGACAGAGAGGTACATAGGTGGGACTTTCTGGGACCCAGTAGAGTGGTCCCACCCCCAGTCTGACATCCTCTGTGCTATTGAGGAGGAGGAAAGTCTTAGGGAAGGAGAACATCAAGCTGGAGCAGAGGGAAACAATTCCATAGTTGAGACACTCCTTCCACATGATGTCATGGTATCCTCTCTGACTGAGGATACATCTCCATGGGAGGGGACCCTTGTTATTAGGAGTAGCCGGATAATAGTAATGAGGGATTTGATTATTAGAAATATAGATAGTTGGGTTAGTGATGACTGGAAGAACAGCAAGGTGAATTGCCAGCTGGGTGAGAAGGTTGTGGAACTATCATGATGTCTGGACAGACTTATGTACAGGGCTGGGAAGGAACCAGTGGTCTTGGTACATGTAGGTACCAATGACATAGGGAAAGGTAGGAGAGAGGTCCTAGAAGGGACTATTAGTCTAGTATCCATCCCCCCCGTCCTCCTTATGTCCACTTCCCTCCCTCTGGTTATATCTGTTATCTCATTGTCCTCACTCTCAATGTTAAAATCTGGCATGGAGATTACCTGGGCATCTCCCAACCGTCTCCCCAAAATTCCTAGTTTAAAGCTCTTTTGATCAGATGAGCCAGCCTCCCTCCTAGAAGTCTATTTCCTTCCCTACTCAGGTGAAGTCCATCCTGTGAGAACAGTTCTCTGTTCCCGAAAGCCTCCCAGTGGCCATACATCCCAAAGCCCTCCTTATAGCACCACTTCCTGAGCCAACTATTCATCCTCACAATCCTGTCACCCCTTTGTTGCCCTTCCCTCGGGACAGGCAGAATCCCACTGAAGATTACCTGAGCCTCGATTTCCTTCAGCATCTTACCCAGCCTGGCATAGTCTCCCTTGATTCTCTCCAACGAGAATCTAGCCGTGTCATTCGTTCCTACATGAAGGATGATCAAAGGATGATCAAAGGGTTCTTACCTGCTCCTTTCAGGATCCTTTTCAACCGCAGGTCCACTCCCTGAGCCAACTATTCATCCTCACAATCCTGTCACCCCTTTGTTGCCCTTCCCTCAGGACAGGCAGAATCCCAGTGAAGATTACCTGAGCCTCGATTTCCTTCAGCATCTTACCCAGCCTGGCATGGTCTCCCTTGATTCTCTCCAACGAGAATCTAGCCGTGTCATTCGTTCCTACATGAAGGATGATCAAAGGATGATCAAAGGGTTCTTACCTGCTCCTTTCAGGATCCTTTTCAACCGCAGGTCCACATCCCGTATCTTAGCGCTCGGTAGACAGCACACCCTTCTGTTCTCTGGATCGGCCCTGGTCACAGGCCTGTCTAGCCTTCTCAGTATGGAGTCCCCAATCACGTAGACCTGCCGTTGCCTGGTGACAGTGCGGTCTGTTAGTCTATCTCCCGTTCCCTCTGGTTGCAAGCTCTTTCCATTCCTACAGTCCCTTGTAATCCCCCTTAAGCCATCCTGTATCCTCCCGGAGCCCATATTCGGTGCTGTCTCCATCGACTCCTCTTCTCTTTCTACGGGACTAGCCACTCTTCTCAATCACTCACACCCCCTGTAGTTACTGTCCTTTGTTCCAGTTTTTTTCAAGTATCCTGGGGGGGGTGGAGAGGCTCCCTCTTTAGCCAGCTGAAGACCCTATGGAGGGGTCTCCCAGGAGACTCTCTTGTGGGTGGAGACCCCCTCCTATGCAAAGTCCAGCTCCAAGGTTGAGTTCTGGAGTCACCTGGGCAAGTCACATGTCCATGCATGACTCACAGTCTTTACAGGAAGAAGCCATTGTCCACATGGTATCTTGTATGTCTCCAGGAAGACTTCTTATGTGGATTGGAGCATTCCAAGATGCATTGTTCCCCAAGTGCTTCCTGATGGGGTACTTAACCTTGCGAATTCCTTCCTAAAGAAGCTGACCAAATGCCTCACAAAGCTTACTTAGAAATCATGCAAGTATACAGCCAATATTCTTAACCTCAAGTACAAAATGACATATTTGTACAAATAAGATGAATAGATATAGTAGACCATAACCTTTACAGAGATATGTTACATGGCACAGGCAGCACAAAACATATTCCAGTTATGTCATATTCCTTATGGGAGGTACCGTCACAGTCTGTAGAGGAGGTTTTGGAACATATTGATAAAATAAACAGTAATAAATCACTGGGACCAGATGGTATGCACCCAAGAGTTCTGAAGAAACTCAAATATGAAACTGCAGAACTACTAACTGTGGTATGTAACCTATGGCTTAAATCAGCCTCTAGAGCAGATGATTGGTGAATAATTAATGTAATGCCAATTTTTTAAAAAGGCACCAGAGGCCATAGGTTGGTAAGCCTAACTTTTGTATCAGGCAAATTGGTTGAAACTGTAGTAAAGAACAGAATTATCAGACACATGGATTAACACAGTATGTTGGGGAAGAGTTAACACGGCTTTTGTAAAGAGAAATCATGCTTCATCAATCTATAAGAATCCTTTGAGGGGGTCAAGAAACGTGGACATGGTTGATCCAGTGGATATAGTGTACTTGGACTTTCAGAAAGCCTTTGACAAGGTTCCTCACCAAAGGTTCTTAAGCAAAGTAAGGAGTTACAGGAAAGAGGGAAGGTCCTCTCATGGACAGTAAACGGTGAAAAGATAGGAATCAAAGGGTAGGAATAAATGGTCAGTTTTCATGGTGGAGAGGTAAATAGTGGGGTCCCAAAGGATCTGTACTGGGATGGATGCTGTTCAACATATTTGTAAGTGGTCTGGAAAAAGGGGTAAACAGTGAGGGGCCAAGTTTGCAGATGATATTAAATTACTCAAGATAGTTAAGTCTAAAGCTGATTGTGAAGAATTACAAAGGGATCTCACAATACTGTGTGACTGGGCAACACAGTGATAGATGAAATTCAGTGTTGATAAATGCAAAGTAATGCACATTGGAAAACATAATCCCAGCTATATATACAAAATGAGGGGGTCTAAATTACCTGTTACCACTCAGGAAAGAGATCTTGGAATCATTATGGATACTTCTCTGAAAACATCTGCTCAATATGCAGAGGCAGCCAAAAAGATCATGCATGTAGGGACTAACAAGAAGAATTTTTGCTATAAGCTGGGGACTTATCAGTTGGATGTGACAGAGGAGGAGAAATACCTGGGTATATTGGTTGATCACAAGATGACTATGAGCTGCCAATGTCATGCGACTATGAAAAAGGCTAATGCAGACCTAGAATGCATCAGGCGAGGTATTTTGAGTAGAGACAGGGAAGTGTTAGTACTGTTATATAAGGCACTGGTGAGACCTTATCTGGAATACGGTGTGCAATTCTGGTCTCCCATGTTTAAGAAAGATAAATTCAAACTGGAACAGGTGCAGAGAAGGGCTACTAGGTGTTTCAGGCCCTCTTCCTACTACACTAGGATAAGAGGAATGGAAAAACCTGCCTTATGAGAGGAGACTCAAAGAGCTTGGCTTGTTTCACCTAACCAAAAGAAGGCTGAGGGGAGATATGACTGCTCTCTATAAATACATCAGAAGGATAAAGGCCAGGGAGGGAGAGGAGTTATTTAAGTTAAGCACCAACATGGGCACAAGAATAAATGTATATAAACTGGCCATCAACAAGTTTAGGCTTGAAATTAGATGAAAGTTTCTAGCCATCAGAGGAGTGAAGTTCTGGAACAGCCTTCCAAGGAGAGCTATGGGAGCAAAAACCTAACTGGCTTCAAGACAGCTTGATAAGATTATGGAGGGGATAGTATGATGAGCCTGCCTACAATGGCATGTAGCTGATCTGCGACTGCTTGCAGCAAATATCTCCAACAACCAGAGCCCCCTCCTGCACCAAACTCCCTCCCAGAGCCTACACCCCTCACCTGTACCCTAACACTGCCCTAGGCTCAACCAATGCACACCCCACAGTTGAGAATGTTACACTGATTTGTGAAGTATCAGAGGGGTAGCCGTGTTAGTCTGGATCTGTAAAAGCAGCAAAGAATCCTGTGGCACCTTATAGACTAACAGACGTTTAGCAGCATGAGCTTTCGTGGGTGAATACCCACTTCTTCGTATGACAGTAGTAGAAGACTGATTTGTGACAATCCCTAAATGACTTTGGATCTATAAACTAAAAATGACACTAATAAAAGGTAAAATTCATAAACTGTCCAGTGGATTCTATGAGATTAGGTGCAGTGTGACCATATGACCCCTGCACCGAAACTCCCTCCCAGAGCTTGCACCCGTCACTCCTGCACCCCAACCTCCTGCTCTAGGCTCAGCCTGGAGCCCCCTCCCACACTCTGAACTCCTTGGCCCCAGCCCAGAGCCTGCACCCCCTCCTGCACCCCAACCCCCTGCCCCAGCCTGGTGAAAGTGAGTGAGGGTGGGAAGAGCGAGTGACCGAGAGAGGGGGGAATGGAGTGAGCAGGGCGGGGCCTCAGGGTAGACCCTGGGTTGATCTTAAATTCAAAAAGTGATTGTGACAGTGAACCCCATAAAGGGGCTCACAAATGTATGTATGATATAACTGGAATGGGGTTTTGCTACATAGGCCATGTAACATATCTATGTAAAGGGTATGATCTACTGGTTATGTTCACCCTAGTTGTATGCAGACACCATTTGTGTGTTCAAAGTTATGAACATTGGCTGTATGATTGCTTGATTTCTAAGGGGCCTCAGTTAGAACATTTGATGACTTCTTGGGAAAGGAATGTGCAAATTAGGTGTTCAGTCAGGGGGCACTTAACAGACAAAAGAGCTTGGAAGACTCCAATCCACATTAGAAGTCTACCTGAGGACGTTCAAGGCAGCATGTGGGTAATGGCTGCTACCTGCAGTCCTGAGTCATGCATGGGCATGTGACCTGCCCATGTGATTCCGAATCTCCATTCTGTGACTGGATTCTACAGAGGGTGAGGAGGGGGTCTCCACCCACAAGAGACAGTCTATTTAAACCCGTGGGAGACCCCTCCATTTTGTCTTCAGCTGGCTAAAGAAGAAGCCTCTCCACCCCCCCAGGATACTTGAAGGAAAGGACAGTAACTACAGGGGGTGTGAGTGATTGCTGGACCCAGGCTAAAAGAAGATTAGCCTGTAAAAGGGAACATTTTGGAACTGGTGAGGATCTTATCTATATTTAGTGTAATTAGACATAGATTTGCGTATTTTATTTTATTTTGCTGGGTAACTTACTTTGTTCTGTCTGTTACTACTTGAAATCACTTAAATCCTACTATCTGTATTTAATAAAATCACTTTCTACTTATTAATTAACTCAGAGTATGTATTAATACCTGGGGGAGCAAACAGCTGTGCATATCTCTCTATCAGTGTTATAGAGGGCGAACAATTTATGAGTTTACCCTGTATAAAGCTTATACAGGGTAAAACGGATTTATTTGGGTTTAGACCCCATTGGGAATTGGGCATCTGAGTGCTAAGGGCAAGCAGACTTCTGTGAGCTGTTCTCAGGTAAACCTGCAGCTTTGAGACAGGTTATTCAGACTCTGGGTCTGTGCTGGAGCAGATGGGTGTGTCTGGCTTCAGCAAGACAGAGTGCTGAAACCACTGAGCTAGCAGGGAGAATAGAAACAGAAGTCTTTGCACATCAGCTGGCAGCTCCCAAGTGGGTTTCTGTGATCCAACCCGTCACAGTGATCTTGTGCGTAAAAAGGTTGGAGACCACTGTCATAACAAAAGAACTAGGGGTCACCAAATAAAATTAATGGCCAGCAGGTTTTAAACAGACAAAAGGAAGTATTTCTTCACACAACACACAGTCAACCTATGGAACTCCTTGCCAGAGGATGTTGTGAAGGCCAAGACTATAACAGGGTTCAAAAAAGAACTAGATATGTTCATGGAGGATAGGTCCATCAATGGCTACTAGCCAGGATGGGTTGGGATGGTGTCCCTAGCCTCTGTTTGCCAGAAGTTGGGAATGAGTGTCAGGGAATGGATCACTTGAGGTTTACCTGTTCTGTTCATTCCCTCTGGGGCACCTGGCAATTGGCCACTGTCGGAAGACAGGATACTGGGCTAGATGGACCTTTGGTCTGCCCCAGTATGGCTGTTCTTATGTTCTTATGACTGGGACTGTTCAGCTTAGAAAAGAGATAACTAGAGGGGGTTATGATAGAGGTCTATAAAATCATGAATGGTGTGGAGAAAGCGAAAGTGTTATTTATCCCTTCAAATGAAACACAAACCAGGGGTCACCAAATGAAATTAATAGGCAGCAGGTTTAAAACAAGCATAAGGAAATACTGCTTTATACAATGCACAGTCAACCTGTGGAATTCTATACCAGAGGATGTTGTGAAGGTCAAGACTATAACAGGGTTCAAAAAAGAACTAGATTAGTTCATGGAGGATAGGTCCATGAATTGCTATTAACCAAGATGATCAGGGATGGAACCTCATGTTCTGGGTGTCCCTACACCTCTGACTTCCAGAAGTGGGAACTGAATGACGGGATGGATCACTCAATAAAGGGCCCTGTTCTGTTCAGTCCCTCTGAAGTATGTGGCACCGGCCACTTTGGAAGACAAGCTACTGGGGTAGATGGACCATTCGTCTGACCCAATGTGGCCATCTTTATGTTCTTAATCATGTTTATAGGTTTTAAATCTAACCAGCGTCTTGTTCCTGCAGATGATTCTGGAAAGGAAGGCAAATAACCGTCAACAGAAACAAATCCAGAGAGAGAATCTTCAACCAGGTCCATCTCAGTTCAAACCATCTCTTCCAAACACCAGCTCTGTGCCTTTATCTACCATCAGGGATCAGAAAGAGCCAAGACCCACTCTTATGAAAAGCTCACATGTGCCTGCAGGGCCTACAATACTTGGTGAAGTTTCCAGCCAGAGAGAGGGTTTAGCAGGAACTCTCTGCCAGAGACCTAAAATCAACATGCTTTACAACCCCATAACACACACCACTGTTCAGAGTACGTACCAACCTCCTGAATTAGAATGTGTTGCACATAATAGCTAAGGACAGGGAGAGCAAAGTAGGTAGTGGATTAAGGACGGAGATGGAAACAAGTGAAATTTACAGGAGCAACATGAGATGGTGAGTGTAAAGGGGGAAGGGAAGTTGCACCAAGAAGACAGTGCATAGAGAATATCAAGACAAATGAATTTCCAATCGTGTGTGTGTGAATTTTCCCTTCTGGGAATGATTTGTACTGACACTTTTGTGGAGAAGTGCTGGGTGTTGAAATTCCATACTCAAATATTTGGAACACCAAATACTCATTCAAGAATCACAGGCTTATCAGTAAAGACTCAGATGGTAATTCTGTTGGCTGTTAAACAATTTCTTTCCTTCCCAAAGTCCTTTCTTTCTACTATTTCCATTCTCAAATCACATACCAGTAGAATGGCCTGGGACCTACGTAAGAGACTTCCTCTCTCCCTGTGACATACCGCCACAATTGCAGTCAAAGCCCCATCAGTATAAGAGAAGGAACAGCTGGGAGGGCATTCTTTTTAGGGTTCCTAGGTCTTTGGAACTCCTTTCTTTGGGCTGTAACAGCCCATATTTGTTAGCTTTCAGGGTATGATGCAAGGCCTGCCTTTTTACCATTGCTCATGAGGAGCTGGGTGTTGGGTAGACCTGGTAGTCGTGATAGAGGACTCTGGTGAGGATTGTGAACAGACCAATTAATTTTTGTTACTTATGTTGTCGCTGGGTTATTTGATTTGATCTGGGATAACTAATAGTTCTGTTAATATATTTTTTAAAGACTAGCAAGGGCACCTGGAACATTGAATGGGCACTCTTTTATTATAGTTTAGTAAAAGGTTAGTTACTGATTTTGTATTAAGGATATACAGAATTTTTCAGTACAAATTATCTTCTTACAGAAGAATTAAAAGAGGATGACAAATACAAAATAAAAGGGAATACAGCAGAGTTAATTGAAGGGATTTCAAGCTAATGTTACATATATATAATAGATCTAAGCTATCATCACCAAACCAAAGCACAGTAATGATAGCCAGTGATTCCTGTAAGCCTGATTTGTCTATTAGGGCTGGTCTACATGAATGCTGTAAGTCTAAGTTACGCTAGTTCAGTTACATAAGTTACGTCAACTTCAGTTACTTAACCTAGGTTGACTTACAGCAGTGTCTACACCCCACTATGTTGATGGGAGACACTCTCCCATCGACATAGCTTCCGCCTGTCGGGGAGGTGGAGTAGACAGACAGACATTGATGGGAGAGTGCTCTGCCATCGACTTAGTGTATCTTCACCAGATCCGCTAAATCGACACCGCTGCATTGATCGCAGCAGTGCCAGTTTAGCCAGTAGTGTAGAGATGGCCTCAGACCCAACCTGCCAAAGCCTGTTACAGAAGAACAAACTATCTTCAGCCCAGCATGGAGGCCATATCTTATTAAAAACTTTAAAACAAAGAGAATCCAACCCTTCTTCTTCACAGAGTGTCCCTGTGGGTGCTCCACTTTAGGTGAGTCTGCGCCCCAGCGCTTGTAGTTGGAGATTTTTAGTAGCAGTGCCTGGTTGGATTGCACATGCGCTGCCCCCATCTTGTGCTGCCTCTGGCGGTTAATAGCACTGTGCAACCAACCCCCCTCAGTTCCTTCTCTACCACCCTCTGCTTGAGATGAAGCACTTAGCAATGCCTCTGTTCTTTATCTTTCTCTAGTTTTAACTTTAGAATACTAGTTAGTTAACCAATAGTTAGTTAATAGTTTAGTTTACTTCCCCTCTTCCCTGTTTATTTTTTTCTTATTTTTTTTTTCTTATCTTAGGAATTTAATTTTCAGTTAGTAGGATACCCTCCCTCATAGGAGAAATTCTACTTTGAGGGCATGACCAGCTCTCTGGGTTTTAATGTTGCCTCGCTTGCTGCTCCTCAATTCTGGTGTCTGACAGGCACTTACAGGGTGTCTGCTGCCTCGGCGAGACATATTCCACAGAAGTGCTCCCACTGCCACAATTTGAAAGCCCATGCCAGGAAGGTGAGAGACATACAGATAAAACTTCTCATGATGGAGAAGTCCTTGTGCCCCACGTCCTATATAGGATCACAAACCCCTCCTGGACAACTGTCTCCCATGGCAGCTTCTGACAGAGGTTTCCCTCCACCCTCTCAGGGGGAAGGAGTCCTGTGCCAAAAAGGCAACGAAGAAGTGGGCTCTGACCTCCCCTCCTTGGGAATCCACCAAAAAGCAGCGTTCCCTGACTTGTCAGACCCCATCAGTGCCGACCGCACCAAGACCATCCAACTCTGAGGTAACAGGACCATCCGGTACCGTGCGTACCATGTGAGCCAAAGACCCTAAGTGGGCTGGCTTGGAAAGAGGCACTAAATGGAAACTTACAGTCCCTGCCTCAGTACCGCTGGTGCCACTCAAACATGCGGCATTGAGCAGCTCGGCAGTGCTACAGTCTATGGCACCACCTTCTGCCTCTACAGCGCATAGCGCATGACCCTCTGCACCAACAACTGCGGTAAAGGCATCAATACTGCTGACAACACCTTCCTCAGTACCGATGCTCTTGGTACCACAGCAATTTCTCCACCACAAGGATCTTCTGATTGCCTCAGCACTGGAATCTCCACTCCTTGGTACTGACCTTACTCCAGCACACTCGGTACTGAATCAATTTACCACCCCAGCCACATCAGCTCCTTCTTTATCCAGTGGTGAGGATGATGATGATGAAGGGGAAATCCACTCCTCCCATCACTCCTCACCTGTCCACACAGCTACCAGACCAGGTCCACCAAAGCACTATGGGTACCACACAAGACTCAAGGCTGGTATAGACACCCATGCCATTTTCACTACAGTGGCCTTACTGGGACCCCTGGACAGCATAGTCCCAACACTACCCTAAGGTTCCCAGTCCACCTAGGGCAAGGTCAAGGCATTCTGCTTCACCCTCTGTACCTGGATCCTCTGAACCCCCGGAAGAGGCAGTCAAGGAATTAGAGGACACTTGGGATCAGGAAGTTGCACCAACTGCCAATTTTTCATCCTCTTCCTCAGATGAAGCTATCATGCCTCCACCACCCTCATAGAGGATGACTTGAAATAGTTCCAGAAAATGTTTAAGAGGATTGCAGATTCCCAGGAGATACCGATGGAAGAAGTGGCGGAGTCTTAACATAAGTTGCTGGACATCCTTCAGACTTCAACCTCCTCCAAGATTGTCCTCCCAATAAATGAGGCTGTCATGGACCCAGTCAAGACCATCTGGAAAACCCCAGCAACAATTCCGCACACCTGCAAAAGGAGCGGATAAAAATTATTATATCCCTTCCAACAGGATGGAATTCCTATTGTCACACCCCACATCAAACTCTGTAGTGATCGAGGCCGAGAACAAGCGGGGCAGACAACACCATTCCAGATCCACCCCATATGACAGAGCCTGGAAGAGGTTGGATCTTTTTGGGCGCAAAGCCTACTCTTCAGCGATTCTACAGTTTAGGATCGCAAACTATGAAGCAGTAATGGCCAAATACAACCACTCAAATTACTCAAAGCTGTCTGACTTTTTTGTGTTCAATAAAGAACAATTTAAAGCTTTCATATCTGAGGGTCAGCTCCTAGCTCGCACAGCTTTACAAGCTTCACTGGACTGTGCAAACACGGTGGCACGTTTAATCACCATGGCCATAATGATGCAACAAGCTTCCTGGCTCCACTTTTCTGTTTTTCCCAAAGAGGTACAATCAACTGTCGAGGATCTCCCATTCAAAAGTCCTAAACTGTTTGCAGTCAAAACAGGTGAGTTCCTTCACACTTTGAAGGACTCTAGAGCAACTCTGAGATCCTTGGGCATATGCACACCTACACACACACACACAAGAAAAAACAGGGCAAGTATTTTTCGATGCAGAGATCTAGATCTGTGCCTTATACACACTCTCAGAGGCAATATGACCCGCAAAGGCAGAGGCCTGCAAGACAGAGACCACTCCCTTCCCAGCCTTCGGCATTTCAACAACCTCCCTCAAGGGCCCAAGATAACTCCCACACTTACAAGTGCTGGAAGCATCCACAGCAATCCATCCATCCGGAGACCGTCTGACCCCATTCCTCCCAGCATGGCAGACCATCATGGCAGACAATTGGGTATTAGAGCTTGAGACTGGCTATTCCATCCAATTTACCTCCATCCCCCCTACCCATCCTCCCTCCCTCCCTGTCCCTTTTAAGGGACCCTTTTCGCAAACATCTTATACACTGAAGCACAGTAGAACCAATATCAACAGAACACAGAAGGATTTCTACTCCCACTATTTTTTAACCAAGAAAAAAGGTGGAGGATGGAGGCTCATTCTCGACTTAAGACGACTCAAAAAATTTGTGAGGACCCAACGATTCAGGATGGTCACGTTAGCAATGATAATTCCAGCACTAGAAAGAGGAGAGTGGTTCTCAGCTCTCAACCTCCAGGATGCATATTTCCACATAACGATACATCCCTCACACAGGAGGTTTGTTCTGGGAATAGCTAATTTCCAGTACAAAGTACTCCCTTTTGGATTATCCACTGCCCCACGGTTATTCTCAAAAGTTGTGGCAGTGGTCCACCTCCACAGACAAGGGATCATAATATTCCCCTATCTGGACAATTGCTTATTCAAAACATCAACTGGAGAAGAGGCACTGGAAGCTATCCAAAAGCTAGTAGCTCTCTTTACATATCTAGGTCTGCAAATAAATGAACAAAAATCACCACACACCTGTGTAGAGACTGGAGTTCATAGGGGCCTACCTCAAATCTCTGGAGGCTACAGCCTCGCTGCCACGACACAGTTTTATCACTCTACTCAATCTAATCACACAAAGCAAGCCAGCCCACAGACATTAGCCAGGACCTGCTTCCAACTGTTAGGCCCCATGTCAGCAATGACATTTGTCATCAAATACATCAGACTGCACATGCGATGCCTGCAAGGCTGGCTCAGGACAGTGTATATTCCACACAGACATAGCATAAACAAATGTCTTACAATGCCAGCCAAAGTAAAATACTCTCTACATTAGTGAATTCAACCAAACGACGTTTGTACAGGAGTCCCCTTCATACAGACCCTTCCATCAATGATAATCACAACAGACGCTTCTCTGCTTGGTTGTGGGGCACACGTGCACAACCACATGATCCAAGGCCACTGGTCCCCATCAGAATCAACACTACACATAAACCTGCTAGAGCTGCAGGCAGTCCGCAGTGCATGATCACACTTCCTACCTGCAATCAGGGACAAGGCCATAATGGTTCTGACAGACAACATCACTTGTATATTTTATATAAACTGACAAGGAGGGGCACAGTCACACTCCCTCTGCACAAAAGCCAGGCTACTATGGACTTGGTGCATCAGCCATGACATCAACATCTCAGCCTCCTACCTACCAGGATGCCAAAACACCACTGCAGATGCACTGAGCAGAAAATTCTCCTAGGACCAAGAGTGGGAAATGAACACCAAAGTATTACAGAGCATATTCAGACATTATAGGCCTATTTGCGACAACCCAAAATGCCAAGTGCCCACACTTCTGCTTAAGAGCTGCTTTCCTCCTCCAATGGGATGCACCTCTAATTCCTTTCCCCCAACCCCTCTTCTATCCAGAGTCATACACAAGATCAGGACCAACAACTCCAGAGTCATCGTGATAGCTCTCATGTGGCCCAGACAAACATGGTTTCCTTACCACACGAGGATGGCTGTGTGCCCACCACGCACTCTTCTCCTTCTACCACATCTCCTGTCTCAGGATGCAGGCTAGGTCCATCACCCAAACCTGGCAAGACTCCACCTGAAGTCATGGCTACTCCATGGTTACGAGACAATGAAATGATCTGTTCTGAGGAGGTAAGGGACATTCTTTTAAACAGCAAAAGATCTACTACTCGACGTACCTACTTGCACAAATGGAAGAAGTTCCGTACATGGTGCCAGAATAGACAAATTATGGCGACTTCCTCTTCTTTACCAATAGTACTGGATTATATACTGGAACTTAAGAAATTGGGTCTCTCCATTAGCTTAATCATTGTACACCTCATGTCAATCACAGCATTCCACCACAAAGTGGATGAGTTCTCAATCTTCGCTCACCCAATCACTGAACACTTTCTCAAGGGTTTTTGTTCCTTTCTCTAGGGTTTTTGTTCCTTTCTCTTACCATCCCTTTGTTTCTTCCACCTTTGCTCTTTCCCTCCCTGTAGGAGAGAAGGTATGAGATGCACCTCTTTCCCCTCCCTCCCCCGCTTACTATCTTCTCTTCTGTTTCTCTAGGAGGTTCTTTTTTGTTGTCCATTTCATCCTTTCTAACCTGGCTCTAACTTTACCATCTGTGTTTCATCCTTCATTCTTCTCACTCTAATTCTCCCTCCTTTCTCTGTATCACGTTGCGACTGGTGTCCTAGTGGGGAGCTAGCTGTGGTCACTCAATTAGGGTGCACTGCAAAAAATGGGGCAGACAAACCCCAAAAAGCTGGTGGCTATTCCAATACTTAGATTTACCAAGCCAGCATAAAACAGCTTCTTTATTACCTTACTGGTTACTCCGAAATCCAAACAACACAGTTCCCTTAAAGTGATCCAGCCTCAGGCCTCCATCCAGGTACCCACGTCAAATATGATGAAAATTTCTGTAAATCTTATTTCATCATATAAAAGAAAAGGTTCTACCAATCCCTAAGGATCGGACACATTACCTCCCAGATTATTGAATATTCCAGATCTTACCCAAATACATGCTACAGCCAATTTTTATTAACTAAACTAAAATTTATTAAAAAACGAGAGTATGGTTAAAGATCAATATACATACAGACGTGTTCAATTCTTAAGATTCAGATTCATAGCAGAGATGGTGAGCTTTGTAGTTGCAAAGAGTTCTTTCAGAAATAGTTCATAGGTTATAGTCCAATGTCCAAATATCATATTCAGGGTGTACCAGCATAACTGGGACCTCAGTCTTGCAACTCAAACTTCCCTGATGAAGCCTAAGCAGATATGAGATGACAGAATCAGGACCCAAGGATCTTTTATACAATTTCATGTCTTTTGACAAGTTGGAGTTCAGAAGGTAATTAGCATGACTTTGAAGGAGGTCCATCACCAGGTACTTAGCTATAGAATTAACATAAGGCAATTTGCTTGTTCCGCCACCATTCACAGATTATTTGCTATACATGTCAAAGAGAGATGAATACAGAGATATCCCATGTTTACAATTCATTTAAATGATAGGATGTTCTTTTGACCTCTGAATTATCAGAATACAGCAGAGACAGGGACTGTTGATTACATGACCCTACTCATACATATGTAAAAACATAAACATTATCTCCCCACATGTCTTTTGAGGGTTATTTATTTTGCAGGATGTTTAACCCTTTCTAGCCATGCGTCACATACATGTTCCTTCTTCCTGCAGACAGCCTGGGTTCTGTTGTAATGGCCAGGAACCATTCAGCACCGCTCCCTCAGCATCAGAGAACATCCTCCATCAATAGGAAACATGGGAGACAGATCACATGGGTGAATATGAGTGCTCAACCACCTGCAACGAGCGTACAGACTCCCTATAATGTGAGTAGCATCACACAGGACCAGTCTTACTGTTCGCAGGGATCCAAGTTGCTGTGGGGGAAAATGAGTTTTTACTTGCCTTCCACTCTGGTGCAATTTCCAAGGGGAAGTCAGGTTGGACTGTGATTTGCTCAGTTAGAAGGGCTGAAAGCAGTCAGTGGGCTTCTTGTGACTGAGGTAAGTACTGCAATTCCACTGGACATATGGAGAGTCTGTGGGAACTGTTTCTCAGATGAGAGTCTGCACAGTGTGGTATGGCAAGGCACCTTCTCAGTCTCACCAGCCTCCGCTGCTTTTAGCCTTGGTGAGACAGGCTTGGGTAAAACAGTCCCTCTTGGTTGCACAGGGGAAGTCCGTTCCTTCTCTCCACCAGTCTTTTGGGCTTGTTTTCCCCCTTATGGGAGGGAATGCAGCCTCCCCTCCTGGTAAGGCTCGCTGTCTCGCTGCTCCTAACCTGCTGGCAGCATGACTCCTTCTCTCTCTCCCCCTCTTCTCCCAACAGGGGAGGGTTTAAAAAGGTCTTAGGCAGCCCTTAGTTGGAATCAGCTGATCCTAATTGACCTCAGGTAAGTCCCTCTCAGCTGATCCTAATTGATTCTCTGGTAACCCCTTCTCAGTTGATAGGGAGGAGGGCCTTTTAACCTTCTGGGACTGTTTTCTACCCCCTGCTTGCAGCTGTCTGTCTTGAGTTTATCATAGTGGGTAATAATCCCACTGTGCCCACACAGAAGATTGATGTTTCCTTTATCAGGGACATTGAAGAGAAGGCTGGCTATAGAGTTTTTGCTAGCATAAGTAAGAACTGGATGCCCCACAAAGGATTTTCCATCCCTAAGATCCAGTGTTTTTACATCAGGTTTTGAAGCAGTGACTAATAGTGACTTCACAAAGATTAGATGTGAAATAACAGCAGTTCTTCTAGTGTCCATGAACGTATTCCTCTTGAGGAGGAGGAGAATAGTGAATAGACACCTTTAGAAGGCAGCTTTGTGATTTTCTGTCCTTTTGTGCATGTAGAGTCCAGCTGGTGATTAAAATGATCTGCCACAAGTTAGGCAGAGGTGATGTTTCTTCTTCGAGTGCTGTCCCTGTGGGTGCTCCACTCCAGGTGATGGTGCGTCCTGGTGCCGTTGATCAGAGATCTTCGGTAGCAGTGCCTGGTCAGGACACACACACCCAGCTGTTGTCTTGTGGCGTTGTTAGGGTCTGTCTGTGTGCACGCATCCCGCACCCCCTCAGTTCCTTCTCAACTGTCCTCAGCTGAAGATGGGACTAGGGGCAGTGCTGAACCTCTTCCCCTGGTCACTGAAGGAAACAAGAAGAAATAGTTAGCTAGAAATATCCCAGTTCTTTCCCTTCCTTTAGAATAGTTATTCATTGTTCGTTAGTTTAAAAAACAAAACAAAAAAAAACAAAAACTTTTTTTCTCTCAAGTTTGTCTCCCACTGAGACTTCCCCCCCAGGCAGTCATAGCTTCATGATGCTGGAGTCCCCTGGATTCAAAAAAATGCGGCTCCTGCAATGAGTCTATGCCACAGTCTGATGGACACTCACTGTGTGTGAAGTGTCTAGATGAGACACACGTCCCCGCAAAGTGTGTCCATTGTAACAGACTGAAAGCCAGGGCTCGCTGCGACAGAGACCTGCAGCTGAAAATGCTCCTTATGGAGAAATCCCTGCAGCCACCAGTGGAGACGGGCACAAGTAAACCCTCTCCCTCAAGCTCCCCTACCAGATTGGAACCGACCAGGAGCGCAGCTTCACCCTCTATGCGAAGAGGCAGGAAGCCCCAACGTCTCCACACAGGGACCTAAATAAACAAAAAAGGTCTCCAGCAAAGTCACTTCCCCTTGTGCTGCCAGCACCAAAGACTGGCACAGACGACCGCCCCAGCACCTCAGGCATGGCGCACACGGGGCACAGAAACAAGGACTTGACCCCCCACAGCGGGCAGCTTTCCTCGGCACCGAAGCTACCAGCACCACGGATGGACTCGGTACCAGCTGCACAGTCCACCCCAGTGCCGACAAGACCATGACCGACAATAACCCCCGCTGCAGATGCGCCACCACCAGAGGGCACCTATATGCGGCCACCGGCACCCTCCAAGGCTAAACAGAAATCGCTGTGACATCAGCTCACACTCCGAGACCCATGGCACTGCAGCCCACGGAGCAACAACAATTCTTAAACCATGCTGACATCTCCCTGGCCCCAGAGCCTGACTCTCCGCTCTCGTCACCCGACCTGGCCACACTCACTGACAGTGAGAATGACATACCACAGCAGGCAGAGTTTTCCCCACCTGACTCTCCGCCACCACCGGAGCCACATCTATTTCAAGGCACGGTACCCCACAAGAACCAGCCTCAGTTTCCCTGTTTTGTCCCCCCCCATGGGCGGGGCCCCACATTTCATACCCTATGCAGTGGCCACAGTGGTACCCATGGTCTGCCTATGATGCCAATCATTCTCGCGGACCCTCCACCAGACCGCAGACCCGCTCTGCGCCTCTATCTCCAGCTCCATCTACATCCAGAGCTCCTGAGCCCCATCTCCAAGAAGTGGGCTACGAACCTTTCTCTGAGTCATCCGATCATAATTTTCTGTCAGCTGCAGATGAAGCTCTCATGCCACCCCACGACAGAACATGGATGATTTTAAGCAGTTTCAGGAACTTTTTAAGAGGGTGGCAATCAGCCAGGACATTCCGTTAGAGGAAGTGCAGGAGACACAACACAGATTCCTGAAAATCCTCCAACCCTCTGTGCCATCAAAGATAGTACTACCTATAAACGAGGCCCTACAGGAATCCGCTGACACTATATGGCAGACCTCTGCCTCCATCCCACCAACATGTAAAAGGGCTGAATGTAAATACTATGTACCAACTAAGGACGTAGACTTATTTTCCCACCCAGAGCCCAACTCTCTTGTGGTTGACGCAGCGACCCACAGAACAAAACAACCACAATACCGGCCCACACCGCAAGATAAGGACCTCAAATGACTTGACCTCCTGGGCTGCAAGGTTTACACCTCCTCCACTCTGTAATTCAGAATTGCAAATTACTCCGCCCTCCTCGCAAGCTACAACTATGACAATTACAACAAGTTATTTGACTTTACCTCCCATATCCCAGAGGACAGAAGATCAGATTTTAAATAAGTCGTCGAAGGTCAACTTGTGTCTAGGATGATGCTACAAGCATCCCTGGACATGGCCGACACAGCAGCCCATACTACCGCAACCGCAGTAGTGATGCGCAGGTCTTCCTGGCTGTCTTTATCTGGCATCCCTAAAGACCTGCAAACCAAAGTGGAGGACCTTCCCTTTGATAAGGATAAACTTTTTTCCAAAAAAACTGATGAAGTCCTTCACACCATGAAAGACCCCAGGGCCACTCTGCACACACTGGGATATACCCTTCCCTCCCCAGGAGGCAATGGTATCAACCTTATCAGTTGCGCACAACAATATCACTGGCCCCAGTCGAGATCGTATGATAATGGGAGGAACCGCAACAGACCTCCCAGGCACAGACAAAACCAAGTGCAACTAACTACATCCCACACATCGGGAAACATACAACAATTTTTAAGCCTTGGTCGGGGGTCTGCGCGACCATCCCTTGGCATCACCGCTTACTTGCCCATTTGGCCACTGCCTCCAGTTTTTCCACCATGTCTGGCAACTGGTAACACAGGACCACTGGATCCTGGAAATAGTACAATCGGGCTACTCCATCCCTTTCATTTCATGCCCACCCACCCTTCCCCATCCCTCTTCAGGGACCCCTCTCACGAACAACTACTTCGAGCAGAGGTGACTCATCTTCTACAGCTAGGTGCAGTGGAACCTGTACCGGCACAACATCGGGGAAAAGGGTTTTACTCTCACTATTTCCTGACCTAGAAGAAAGGCGGAGGATGGCGACCTATACTAGATCTACAAGGACTGAACAAATTTGTACGCGTACAAAAATTCAAGATGGTCACATTGGGCACAATAATACCCGGGCTGGAACAAGGGGACTGGTTCTCAGCCCTCAACCTACAGCATGGAAAAATCATGGAGCAGGTCCTCAAGGAATCAATTCTGAAGCACTTAGAGGAGAGGAAAGTGATCAGGAACAGTCAGCATGGATTCACCAAGGGCAAGTCATGCCTGACTAACCTAATTGCCTTCTATGAGGAGATAACTGGGTCTGTGGATGAGGGGAAAGCAGTGGATGTGTTATTCCTTGACTTTAGCAAAGCTTTTGATACGGTCTCCCACAGTATTCTTGCCGGCAAGTTAAAGAAGTATGGGCTGGATGAATGGACTATAAGGTGGATAGAAAGCTGGCTAGATCGTCGGGCTCAACGGGTAGTGATCAACGGCTCCATGTCTAGTTGGCAGCCGGTTTCAAGCGGAGTGCCCCAAGGGTCGGTCCTGGGGCCGGTTTTGTTCAATATCTTCATTAATGATCTGGAGGATGGCGTGGACTGCACTCTCAGCAAATTTGCAGATGACACTAAACTGGGAGGAGTGGTAGATACGCTGGAGGGTAGGGATAGGATACAGAGGGACCTAGACAAATTAGAGGATTGGGCCAAAAGAAACCTGATGAGGTTCAACAAGGACAAGTGCAGAGTCCTGCACTTAGGACGGAAGAATCCCATGCACTGTTACAGACTAGGGACCGAGTGGCTAGGCAGCAGTTCTGCAGAAAAGGACCTAGGGGTTACGGTGGACGAGAAGCTGGATATGAGTCAACAGTGTGCCCTTGTTGCCAAGAAGGCTAACGGCATTTTGGGCTGTATAAGTAGGGGCATTGCCAGCAGATCGAGGGACGTGATCGTTCCCCTCTATTCGACATTGGTGAGGCCTCACCTGGAGTACTGTGTCCAGTTTTGGGCCCCACACTACAAGAAGGATGTGGAAAAATTGGAAAGAGTCCAGCGGAGGGCAACAAAAATGATTAGGGGGCTGGAGCACATGAGTTATGAGGAGAGGCTGAGGGAACTGGGATTGTTTAGTCTGCAGAAGAGAAGAATGAGGGGGGATTTGATAGCTGCTTTCAACTACCTGAAAGGGGGTTCCAAAGAGGATGGATCTAGACTGTTCTCAGTGGTACCAGATGACAGAACAAGGAGTAATGGTCTCAAGTTGCAGTGGGGGAGGTTTAGATTGGATATTAGGAAAAACTTTTTCACTAGGAGGGTGGTGAAGCACTGGAATGGGTTACCTAGGGAGGTGGTGGAATCTCCTTCCTTAGAGGTTTTTAAGGTCAGGCTTGACAAAGCCCTGGCTGGGATGATTTAGTTGGGATTAGGTCCTGCTTTGAGCAGGGGGTTGGACCAGATGACCTCCTGAGGTCCCTTCCAACCCTGATATTCTATGATTCTATGCCTATTTTCATATATCTATTCACCCAGCACACAGACACTTTCTGCGATTCACAGTAGGGCATGACCACTTCCAGTACAGAGTGCTACCGTTCGGACTCTCCACAGCACCGAGAGTGTTCTCCGGTGAGAGAGAGAGAGACTCTCGCAGTAGTGGTGGCCCACCTACACAAACACAGAATTATACTTTTCCCCTACCTAGACAACTGCCTTATCAAAGGCCGATCATACTAAAAGACATTAGAGGCCACTCATTTTACCATCTCCCTTTTCCACAGTCCAGGCTACAAATAAACTTCCAAAAATCCACCCTGATACCCACATAGCAAATTGAGTTCATCAGGGCGCATCTGGACTCAATTTTGAGCAGAGCCTCACTTCCACACACCAGATTCCTCACGTCACACACCTCATACACACGTTATCCATTTGCCCTAGAGTGGAGGCAAGAACATGACTGCAGCTTCTTGGTCACATGGAAGCCACCACCTTCGTGGTCAAATATGCCAGACTACATATGAGGTGCCTTCAGGGTTAGCTCAGCTCCATATACAAACCCAGCAGGCACAGCCTCCACATGATGCTAACTCCTCCAGCAAAGGTATTAGTCTCCCTACAATAGTGGACAAAAACGGGAAACATATGCACAGGTGTCCCCTTCCATCAAAATTCCCCTGTGCTCATGCTCACAACAGATGCTTCCCTGATAGGCTGGGGAGCGCACCTGGGAGATCACACAACATAAGGCAGATGGTCCCTGTCAGAGACGCGTCTACACATAAATCTTCTAGAGCTCAGAGCAGTCAGATATGCTTGCCTCCACTTTCTCCCAATCATAAGGAACAAATCTATTCGAGTCTTGACAGACAATATAGCATGCATGTTCTACATCAACAGACGGGGGAGGGGGGGGGGCGCAATTGCACTCCCTGTGCACAGAAGCCATCCAAATATGGAATTGGTGCATACAACATCGCATAGAGATCACTGCTTCCTACCTATCTGGGTGTCAGAACGCTACCGCTGACACACTCAGCAGACACTTCTCACAAGAACACGAATGGGAATTACACCCCATGATACTGCGATAGCTCTTCTCCCACTGGGGCACCCCATCTTTAGATCTGTTTGCCACAACATAAAACTGCAAATTCCATCTATTCTGCTCCAGGGCGGGACTCGGGACCACGTCCCTCAGAGACGCGTCCCTCATTCCGTGGAACAAGACACTCATGTACGCTTTTCCACCGGTCCCACTGATACACAGAGTCTTGTGCAAGATCAAAGAGGACAAGGTCAGGGTCATACTTATTGCCCCAGCCTGGCCCAGACAGACATGGTATCCTTACCTGGTGCGCATGTCCATCTGCCCTCCAAGAACTCTTCCCAACAGACTGGATCTGCTCTCCCAGGGCAACGGTCAGATTCTCCATCCACAACTGCAGAAGCTCCATCTGACGGCTTGATTCCTTCATGGTTCCAAACCCACGAACTAGCTTGTTTGGAGCAGGTCCAACACATCCTCCTGCACAGTAGATGAGACTCCACTCGTAAGAGTTACCTGCAAAAGTGGAAACGGTTCTCCATATGGTGCTCCAACAGAAACTTGCCACCCCAACAGCGCGCCTCTCCCTGATATCTTGGACTACCTCTTACAACTAAAAAAGACGGACTGTTGCTCAGTTCTATCAGAGTACACCTCGCGGCAGTTAATACCTTTCATGACACGCTGGACGGGTTTTCAGTTTTCACCCACCCCACCATAAAACACTTCCTCACAGGCCTTCAAAACCTTTACTCTGAGATTCACCTACCCACAGCTACCTGGAATCTGAACCTAGTTCTCCGAGGTCTCATGAAACCTCCCTTTGAACCACTGGCTACCTCCTCTATACTACACATGTCCATGAAAGTAGCTTTCTTAGTCTCCATAACATCAGCAAGAAGGGTCGGGGAAATAAGCGTGCTAATGGCCTACCCTCCCTACACAATTTTCTTTAAAGACAAGGTTACGATGCGACTCCATCCCAAATTTCTTCCCAAGGTAGCGTCCACCTTCCATCTCAATCAGCCAATACACCTACCTGCATTCTACCCCAAACCTCATAAGAACCCACAGGAAGTGGCATTACATACTCTTGATGTCTAGGGTGACCAGCTAGCAAGTGTGAAAAATCCGGACAGAGGTTGGGGGGTAATAGGCACCCATGTAAGAAAAGCCCCAAATATTGGGACTGTCCCTATAAAATCGGGACATCTGGTCACACTTTTGATGTCAGATGTGCAATTGCCTTTTATTTGGACAGAACTAAGGCATTCCGTAAATCTCCTAGACTATTTGTGTCCACTACCGAACGATTGAAAGGTGCTGCTATTTCCAAGCAATGAGTCTCCAAGTGGATATCTGAATGCATTAAGTCCTGCTACCAGACCCAGATTGCTCAACCCCCCGAGGGCATCAAAACACACTCTACTAGAGCGATGTCAACATCCGTTGCATTCCTGCAAAATGTACCTATTACCGACATATGCCAGGCGGCCACATGGGCATCAGACCACACGTTTGCCAAACATTATGCTATCACACAGGACACTACAGCAGACACCATAGTAGGCCACACAGTACTGTCTACTGTTATCAGTGACACAACTCCAAAGTCCCACCAAGCATAGTGGGTACTGCTTCACATTCACCTGGAGTGCAGCACTCATAGGGACAGCACTCGAAGAAGAAGAGAAGGTTACTCGCCTTGCAGTAACTGAGGTTCTTTGAGATGTGTGCCCCTGTGAGTGCTCCACTACTCACCCTCCTCCCCTCTACTTTGGCATATGAATCAGACAACTCTACGGTAGAGAAGGAACTGAGGGGGTGCAGGACACGCGTGCACAGACAGACCCTAACAATGCCCTGAGACAACAGCTGGGTGCGTGCGTCCCAACTAGGCACTGCTACCGCAGATCTCCGATCAACGGCACCAGGATGCACCATCACCTGGAGTGGAGCACCCACAGGGACACACATCTCGAAGAACCTCAGTTACTACAAGGTGAGTAACCTTCTCTTCTGCTGGTGAATTAGATACCAAATGCTAGTTAACACAATGTGTATTTGGTGCATATATATGTCCAACACCTGTGCATGTGCTCATTGTCAAAGGTAGAAGAGAGTTTGAACAGAAGCAACATAGTTTCTGAAGGGTTAACCCCTGCATATTCCCTTGCACTGGTACAGAAAGGGTTAGCCGCCCTGAGAAAGAAATGTAAATGGAGGTGATCACCCTAGATGTGAAAACCACAGATATACTCTCTTAATAAATCCTGCCTGGCAAGAAATTCCACTTGTTTCGTGATGATAGCAAGAGAAGAGCTTCTTTTTCAGAATACTGATCCTCTTCTCCCAGCCCCAGGGGCTGCTAGACAGTGCTGCTCAGCCCTGTCACTGATATCTTTCTTCTCCAGGATCAGCAAGTGCCAAAAGGTCCTGACTCTCAAGGTCAGTCCATATCCAACCAGAGATCGTTTTCACTATCCAGTCAGGCACAGGAAGCTGCTATCCACAATCACCTGACCAGGAAGGACTCTCCCATGATGGTTGGGGTGACAGCAGCCAGTACCAGACTAGTGAGTATGGACATTTGCCTTTCACCATTTCAAGTGGCTGATTGGAGCTGCACAATGTACCTACAGCTGTATGCCTTTCCCTTCAAACTCAGGCTCAGTCCTGTTCTCACTTTTGTGGTGGGATCATCGTCTATGTCTCTTCATATCTTGTTTGATCCCCACTGTCTTCTCCATGTTGTGGGCTCAGCCTGCACCCCTTCTCCTTTACAACCTTCTCTCCTTCACCTTCTGGACAGTCCTGCCCTATGCTCCTTCTCCACACGCTGGGATTTGTCCTACTCCTTCTCTGCATAGCCAGAATCTGTCCCACTCCCCAGACCATTCCATTTCCCACACCCCTTGTTTCTGTATGAGGAGTTGATTTAGGATGCGAGCTGTCTTCGCTCTTCTTTCTTACACAGAATCCAAGGAACCCACAGTTTCCCAGCAGGGATGCGCACCCTCTTCTGAAGTCCAGTAAAAAGATGTTTCAGGTCACAGCAAATATGGGAGCTGCTGGAGATCCCAAGGCATCGATGGGCAGTTACTCCCAGTCCTATGGGACCATCTGTAAATCTGCACTCCAGAATCTTCCAATACCAAATTCCTGCCAACAGGCACCAGCATTGAATACGCACCAACACTGACCAAGTGGAGTACAGCCCAATCCACCCACACCAAGTGGAGTACAACTCCACTCCCAGGCATTTGGCAGGACCCCAAATGCTAGAGAAGTACTGCCTGCACTCATCATATGGGGCACAGTGCCACTTTCTCTGAGCAAGATAGCAAGAATGGTCTGGCATTCTGATCCATTTAACTTCTCAAGCCTGTGCAAAGACACAAGGTAGGCAGGGGACACAGCATCATTTGTTTCCATACAACGCTGTAGGCACAGTTTATCTTTACATACTATTCCTCATATTCAGTATCACTGATAGCTACAGAAAGCTGCTTTATTCTGCTACTGGCTTGTGTTGTTAGATATATCCAGGCTGATTTGTCCATCTCTATTGGCCTCAATCTGTTTGTGTTCACTGAATCCAAACTTTGGAGAGGAGCAGGTAACTAAGAATAGACCATTCTCTGAAGCCCAGAAAGACTAAATTTACCATGGATATCTTGAACTCCCTTCACTTTATGTTCCCAGTAATTCCCATGTCCTTTTGGGGTACAAAAACGGTTATTAATGTTCTCTCACTCCAATAAAGTAGTTCCCTTTCTTTATGTATTTTTCTCCAGTGTATTTAATACTATAACTATCATGTGTGGATATACTCTTGTATGTATTGTAATAATAAACTGCTTATATTTCACTGAGGGAAGTACCTTCCTTTCACAGCATGTTGTCCGCTGTGTAGGAGTGAATGAGAGAGAATCATTAGGGAAGTGCTTCTTTGTCTAATGGCCTGACACTGATTATACATTCACTTGTCTCTCCCAGAATGCAGCAGTCCATGAAATGCCTTTGCTGAATCATCATAAAGTCGTTATGGAGCAACAGTAGCCCTATCATAGTTAAGGCTAAAGCTAACTTCCCACTTTAACAGCTTTCCCCTCTCAACTTTCCCCAAAAGAAGCCACTGTCTCTGAAGTTTCACAAACCACATCTCATTGCGGGGTAGTGTTTTTCAATCAGAAAAACAATATTCAAATTATTGTGTTTTAAATATTTTTCTGTCACCAACTCTGAAAATTTTCTAAGCTCTTGTTAGCACATAGTATCTCCAGCTTTGTCTATAAATTCAAAATATCGTTTATTTAGCTGGCTTTTCTCAGAAGTGACTTTTATTGTTTCTGGGAGAATTACAGTGATACGTAGTTTAAGGAGCTGGTGATGGGGTGTACATATCCCACACTAAGGTAGGAAAGGAATGAGTTAACTAAGGACTTCTTAGGTTAGGGTTATAAAGAGAAGATAAGGATGGCTGGGGAGGGCCTCAAGAGGAAAAGGAAATGCTGACTTTCACAGACCATCAGGGAAATCGTGTCAGGACCTCCTGGGTTGGGCCCAGGCCAAGACCAGGCAGCAAGGAGGAATTGGGAAAGTGACCATCTTGTGTACAAGAGACTTTTGAGTTCACATTGATTTGACTTTCCCCAGCTGAAGTAACCCATCTTCTATTTGCTGTTTAGCTTTTATTAACCAGATAGAAGAAAGCCATGGTCCTGACTCCTTGGTGACTGAGCCAAAGTAGAGAAATGCTCAGCACAGAGGTATGGGGGACTTAGTGTTAGGACTCAGTATTTTGTTTCTGTTTAACAATTTCCTATATAGTGTGTTGCCACCCTTACTTCTGCGCTGTGGCTTGTGGTGCCTGATGCTCTGCCTGCGGCTAAAGGCTGGCTTTGCGCTGTCTCACGGGGGCTGCATCTTGCCAAAGCCCACGGTCTCCTGCAGCCCTCTGGCCACTCCTGGGTCACCAGGGGCACCATTTCACATTTTGGGGGCAGAGGGGAAACTTTAACCATGTTCCAGAGACTACTTAGGCACCTGAAAACTCTAGGGATTTTTTTTTTATTTGTTTTGGGGTTTGTTTTTTTTGCAGATAACTTAAGAATTAGCTGACAGGAGCACAGTATCCAATTCCTATATAAAGAAAGAAAAAAATACATACAAACTCCAATTAAAGCCATATTTTAAATGTATATGTAAATTTAGAACAATCAGGAGATAATACAGTGAGATATTCCCAATCCCAAGCCTTGAGGTATCAGTTTTGGAACTTTAACAGATATCAGAAACACAAGTTTGATACTTTGTACACTATCTTTAGTAAAGATAGAGAAAGTAAGCAGATTTTATTTAACAGATGCACTCTATGTTACTGCCATTGTCTACTCTATTTTAGTCCATTGTTTTTCACTCCACTAAAAACATATTTACTTAATTTTAATATACGTGATTAAGGCTTTTTTCTCTTTTATTAAGAACAGGCATTTATATTTACCGATCACAATCATGTATGTGACTCACTAACATTTGACTCCATCATTGCTAATAGCATTATACTTGGATCTGCATTTATTTTTGTACAAATTTTAAGTTATTTTACAGATATAACTAAAAATACAATTTGAAAATAAGCGGCCTTCATCTGAACAGTGTCCAAAGTTATGTGATTAGCTATTATTTTTTAAACTGGCACTGATAAAATGAGTACAAGCTAAATTTACATTCTAGAAGGATACTATTATTTGATTGTACCCATTTAAATAATGAATGAAAAAGCACAATATGATAATAAAAGTAATAATGATAATTACTCCAGCCAGGACAGGCTAGGCATTTTAGAATTCACTACTCAAAGAATTAAATTTAAGCATAAGAGAGAAATAAAATTATGAAATGCACAGATGAGTCAAAAAACTAAAATAACAGCACTGTAATCCTTAACAAACTGTGAAAGAATAAAATTACAGAGAATATATGTGCATTTCGACAGGAAGTACCAAGAAGTAATAATAATAACAACAACAACAATAATAATACAAGTGTGTGTTGGGGGGGAGTGTGTATTAGGGGAGTGAGAGAGAGACAAAGTGTTTGCGTGTGTTCGAGAGACAGACAGTGTGTTTGGGGAGTGTGAGAGAGACAAAGTGTGTGTGTGAGAGACTGTGTTGGGGGAGTGTGAGACTGTGTATGTGTGTGAGACAAAGGGTGTGTGTTAGGGGAGTATGAGAGACAGCACGCTGTCACTTTAAGTACAGCACTCACTAGTCTGAAGGCTTGTTCAGACAGCAGCAGCAGCCAGCAGCTCCCACTCCTGACCTAGAAGCAGCAGCAGCAGATTCCTGTTCCCCCACCCCGGTTCAACAGAGACTGGGTACACAGGCAGGGGGACACCCTGACAGCCCCACCCCTCCTGTTCTGCACAGCAGACAGCAGGTTTCCGGGAGCAGCTTGGCCAGAGGCAACTCCAAAGCAGAGGGCAGACAGCAGCAGAGCAGCGGGCGAAGGAGTACTATGCTTCAGAGGCATCCCCCACTTTGAACAGCACCCCTGGGAAGTTGCCCAGCCTGCCCACCCCTAAGGCTGGCCCTGTTTTATTTCCTATTAGATATTGGAATCTTTTACTGGGAATAAATTCCCTGCTTTTGATAGTGCTTCCAGTAATGTTAAAATATGTTCAAATCTTTTTTTGGTGGAAAAGAAAAATAGGTGTAGTTCAAAGGCCCTTTGAAAGAGAGGGAGAGCTTCTGTTGTCATTTGGACTTCTTTGGGTGTCCCTGAGGCCTGTAACCAGGATGCCCTTCTCATGGTAACAGCCATGGCCCTGGAACGGGCTGCTGTGTCAGAGGAGACATGGGCTGGTTGGAGTAACGTTCTGGCTACCAATTGTTCCTCTGAAATGACAGTTTTTTAAGTCAACCCTTATTTCCAGGGGGGGCTTTTCACTGAAGGGTGATACTACCTAACCTGTGGCAGAGTCATATTTAGCGAGAACATAAGAACAGCCATACTGGGTCAGACCAAAGGTCCATCTAGCCCAGTATCCTGTCTTCCGACAGTGGCCAATTGCCAGGTGCCCCAGAGGGAATGAACAGAACAGGTAATCATCAAGCCATCCATCCCCTGTCACCTATTCCCAGCTTCTGGCAAACAGAGGCTAGGGACACCATCCCTGTCCATCCTGGCTAATAGCCATCAATGGACCTATCCTCCATTAACTTATCTAGTTCTTTTTTGAATCCTGTTATAGTCTTGGCCTTCACAACATCCTCTGGATGGATGTTCCGCAAAGAGTTCCACAGTTTGACTGTGTGTTGTGTGAAAAAAATACTTCCTTTTGTTTGTTTTAAACCTGCTGCCTATTAATTTCATCTGGTGACCGTTAGTTCTTGTGTTATGAGGAGTAAATAACACTTCCTTATTTACTTTCTCCACACCAGTCCTGATGTTATAGACCTCTATCATATTCCCCCTTAGTCATCTCTTTTCCAAGCTGAAAAGGCCCAGTCTTACTAATCTTTCCTCATATGGCAGCCGTTCCATACCCCTAATCATTTTTGTTGCCCTTTTCTGAACCTTTTCCAATTCCAATATATGTTTTTTGAGATGTGGCAACCACATCTGCATACAGTATTCAAGATGTGGGCTTACCATGGATTTATATAGAGGCAATATGATATTTTCTGTCTTATTAGCTATCCCTTTCTTAACGATTCCCAACATTCCGTTCACTTTTTTGACTGCCACTGTACATTGAGTGGATGTTTTCAGAGACTATCCACAATGACTCCAAGATCTCTTTCTTGAGTGGTAACAGCTGATTTAGACCCCATCATTTTATATGTATAGTTGGGATTATGTTTTCCAATGTGCATTACTTTGCATTTATCAACATTGAATTTCATCTGCCATTTTGTTGCCCAGTCACCCAGTTTTGAGAGAGACTTTTGTAGCTGTCCACAGTCTGCCTGGGACTTAACTATCTTGAGTAGTTTTGTATCGTCTGCAAATTTTGCCACCTCACTGTTTACTCCTTTTTCCACATCATTTATGAATATGTTGAATAGGACTGGTCCTAGTACAGACCCCTGGGGGACACCACTGTTTACCACTCTCCATTCTGAAAACTGACCATTTATTCCTACCCCTTGTTTTTCCTATCTTTTAACCAGTTACCAATCCATGAGAGGACCTTCCCTCTTATCCCATGACAGTTTACTTTGCTTAAGAGCCTTTGGTGAGGGACCTTCTCAAAGGCTTTCTGAAAATCTAAGTACACTATTTCCACTGGATCCCCCTTGTCCACTTGCTTGTTGACTCCCCTCAAAGAATTCTAGTATATTGGTGAGGCATGATTTCCCTTAACAAAAACCATGTTGACTTTTCCCCCAACAAATTATGGGTCTGACAATTTTGTTCTTTACTATAGTTTCAACCAGTTTGCCCGGTACTGAAGTCAGGCTTACAAGCCTATAATTGCCAGGATCACCTCTGGAACCTTTATTAAAAATTGGCATCACATTAGCTATCCTCCATTCATCTGGTACAGAAGCTGATTTAAATGATAGGTTACAGACTACAGTTAGTAGTTCTGCAATTTCACATTTGAGTTCCTTTAGAACTCTTGGGTGAATACTATCTGGTCCTGGTGACTTATTACTGTTTAGTTGATCAATTTGTTCCAAAAGCTCCTCAAATGACACCTCAATCTGGGACAGTTCCTCAGATTTGTCACCTAAAAAGAATGGCTCGGATTTGGTAATCTCCCTCACATCCTCAGCCTTGAAGACCTATGCAAAGAATTCATTTAGTTTCTCCGCAATGGCCTTATCATCCTTGAGTGCCCCCACTGGTTGTTTAACAGACTTCCCGCTTCTGGTGTACTTATAACGAATTTTGCTATTACTTTTTGAGTCTTTGGCTAGCTGTTCTTCAAATTCTTTTTTGGCCTTCCTAATTGTATTTTTACACTTCATTTGCCAGCGTTTAAGCTCCTTTCTGTTTCCTTCACTAGGATTTAACTTCCATTTTCTAAAGGATGCCTTTTTGCCTCTCACTGCTTCTTTTATAGAATCATAGAATATCAGGGTTGGAAGGGACCACAGTAGGTCATCTAGTCCAACCCCCTACTCAAAGCAGGACCAATCCCCAACTAAATCATCCCAGCCAGGGCTTTGTCAAGCCTGACCTTAAAAACCTCTAAGGAAGGAGATTCCACCACCTCCCTAGGTAACCCATTCCAGTGCTTCACTACTCTCCTAGTGAAAAAGTTTTTCCTAATATCCAACCTAAACCTCCTCCACTGCAACTTGAGACCATTACTCCCTGTTCTGTCATCTGCTACCACTGAGAACAGTCTAGATCCATCCTCTTTGGAACCCCCTTTCAGGTAGTTGAGAGCAGCTATCAAATCCCCGGTCATTCTTCTCTTCTGCAGACTAAGCAATCCCAGTTCCCTCAGCCTCTCCTCATAACTCATGTGCTCCAGCCCCCTAATCATTTTTGTTGCCCTCTGCTGGACTCTTTCCAATTTTTTCACATCCTTCTTGTAGTGTGGGGCCCAAAACTGGACACAGTACTCCAGATGAGGCCTCAGCAATGTTGAATAGAGGGGAATGATCACGTCCCTTGATCTGCTGGCAATGCCCCTACTTATACAGCCCAAAATGCCGTTAGTCTTCTTGGCAACAAGGGCACACTGTTGACTCATATCCAGCTTCTCGTCCACTGTAACCCCTAGGTCCTTTTCTGCAGAACTGCTGCCTAGCCATTCAGTCCCTAGTCTGTAGCAGTGCATGGGATTCTTCCATCCTAAGTGCAGGACTCTGCCCTTATCTGATGAGGTTCAACAAGGACTTCTTTTGACCCAATCCTCTAATTTGTCTAGGTCCCTCTGTATCCTATCCCTACCCTCCAGCGTATCTACCACTCCTCCCAGTTTAGTGTCATCCGCAAACTTGCTGAGGGTGCAGTCCACGCCATCCTCCAGATCATTAATGAAGATATTGAACAAAACCGGCCCCAGGACCAACCCTACTTTGTTGTTTAGCCACAGTGGCACTCTTTTGGTTCTCTTACTATGTTTTTTAATTTGGGGTATTGTAGCAAGGTCAGCACTCACCAGTGCGGCACCTCCTGCTGGTCATCTTGGGAATTAGCTCAACTCCAGCTCAGGAGCACCCTCTGCTGGCCGGTGTCTTGCCTGCCTCAGGCCCTGTGTCCCTCCCAGACCCTCCTTGCCCTTTAACTCAGGGTTCTGCCCTATGCAGTACCCCCGCTCTGGGTCTCCCCTCCCAGGGGAACCCCCAAGCCCCTATACCCACCTTGCCTCAGTGGCTACTGCCAGTCATCATCTAGCCTGGGCAAACTGAAGTCTGTAATTGCCGCTCATCATTGTCAAGGGGTTAGGACAGGGGCGGGAAAACTTTTTGGCCTGAGGGCCGCATCAGGTTTCCGAAATTGTATGGAGGGCTGGTTAGGGGAGGCTGTGCCTCCCCAAACAGCCAGGCGTGGCCCGGCCCCTCCCCCCACCCGACCCCTCCTGCTTCTTGCCCCCTGACGGCTCCCCCAGGATTCCTGCCCCATCCAATCCCCCCCCGTTCCCTGACAGCCCCCCCAGGATCCCTGCCCCATCCAACCCCCCCCCCCGTTCCCTGACAGCCCCCCCAGGATCCCTGCCCCATCCAACCACCCCTTCTCCCTTTCCCCGACCGCCCCCATAACCTCCGCCCCTGACTGCCCCTCCCACCCTATCCAACCCCCCCTCCTTCCTGACTGCCCCCCAGGACCCCTATCCCCATCCAACCCCCTTGTTCCCCGCCCTCTGATCGCCCTGACCCCTATCCACACCCTCGCCCCATGACCACCACCCCCCAAACTCCCCTGCCTTCTGTCCACCCCACCCCCTTACCGCGCTGCCTGGAGCACCGGTGGCTGGCGGTGCTACAGCTGCATTGCACAGCTGGAGCCAGCCACCGCGCAGCACAGAGCACCAGATCAGGCCGGGCTCTGCAGCTGCGCTGCCCCAGGAGCTCACAGCCCCACCGCTCAGAGCACTGTGTCGGTGGCGCAGTGAGCTGAGGCTGTGGGGGAGGGGGAACAGCAGGGGAGGGGCCAGGGGCTAGCCTCCCGGGCCAGGAGCTCAGGGGCCGGGCAGGAGGGTCCCGTGGGCCGGATGTGGCCTGCGCACCGTAGTTTGCCCACCTCTGGGTTAGGACTAGCTGCCTCTGCCTATTCCCAGGCTGCACCTCTGTAGCCCCAGTACCTTTGTAGGCCTTCACCAAGGCCTGCAGCCTGGGGGTTTACCAGGCTGGAGCTCCCCAGCTCCTCTTGCCCTTGCCCAACACTGCTCTACTTCAGGTACCTTGCTCTCAGACAGCTAGCCCTTCCTACTCCAGGCCTAGAGTGGGACTCACACAGCGCCTGGCCCACAGCCCTCTTACCAGGGCCAGCTGGGCCCTGATTGAGCTGGCCACACCTGTGGTCTGCTACTCGGTGCTCTCACTGCTTTTCTCAGCCACAGCCCTCTCCAGGGCTGCTTTTAACCTCTGCCTATTGGAGTGGGGCAGCAGCCCCCCTACAGGTATATATATTAAGTTGAGCCTCTATTATGGTGTCTTTAAAAGGTTTCCATGCAGCTTGCAGGGATTTCACTTTTTGCGCTGTAGCTTTTAATTTCTGTTTCACTAACTTCCTCATTTTTGTGTAGTCCCCCTTTCTGAACATAAATGCTACAGTGTTGGGCTGCTGTGGTGTTTCCCCCACCACAAGAATGTTAATTTTATTTTATTATTGTCACTATTACTATGCAATCCAGCTTATATTCACCTCTTGGACCAGATCCTGTGCTCCACTTGGGACTAAATCAAGAATTGCCTCTCCTCTTGTGGGTTCCAGGACCAGCTGCTCCAAGAAGCAGTCATTTAAGGTGTCAAGAAACCTTATCTCTGCATCCCGTCCTGAGGTGACATGTACCCAGTCAATATGGGGATAGTTGAAATCCCCCCATTATTTTTGAGTTTTTTATTTTAATAGCCTCTCTAATCTCCCTGATCATTTCACAGTCACTATCACCATCCTGGTCAGGTGGTCGGTAATATATCCCTACTGCTATATTCTTATTATTAGAGCATGGAATTACCATCCCTAGAGATTCTATGATACAGTTTAGTTCATTTAAGATTTTTACTTCATTTGATTCTACGCTTTCTTTCACATCTAGTGCCACTCCCCCACTAGCACGACCTGTTCTGTCCTTCCAGTATATTTTGTACCCTGGCATTAGTGGGTCCCATTGATTATCTTCATTCCACAAAGTTTCTGTGATGCCTGTTATATCAATATCCTCATTTAATACGAGGCACTCTAGTTCACCCATCTTATTATTTAGACTTCTAACATTGGTATATAAGCACTTTTAAAACTTGTCACTTTTTAGCTGTCTGCCATTATATGATGTAATTGAATGGGACTTTTTTTCATTTGACTGTTTCTGATCAGACCCTATCTGTATTTTATCATCGTCCATCCTCTCCTCCTTACTAGGACATAGAGAATCTCCATTAATAGATCCTCCCCTAAGGGATGTCTCTGTCCGAACCACATGCTCCTCCGCACCTTTCAGCTTTCCCCCAGCCCTTAGTTTAAAAACTGCTCAACGACCTTTTTAATTTTAAGTGCCAGCAATCTGGTTCCATTTTGGTTTAGGTGGAGCCCATCCTTTCTGTATAGGCTCCTCCTTTCCCAAAAGTTTCCCCAGTTCCTAATAAATCTAAACCCCTCCTTCCTACACCATCGTCTCATCCATGCATTGAGACCCTGCAGTTCTGCCTGTCTAATTGGCCCTGCGCGTGGAACTGGAAGCATTTCAGAGAATGGTACCTTGGAGGTCCTGGACTTCAATCTCTTACCTAGCAGCCTAAATTTGCCCTCCAGGACTTCTCTCCTATCCTTCCCTATGTCACTGGTACCTACATGTACCACGACCACTGGCTCCTCCCCAGCACTATACATAAGTCTATCTAGATGTCTCAAGAGATCTGCAACCTTTGCGCCAGGCAGGCAAGTCACCATGCTGTTCTCCCAGTCATCGCAAACCCAGCTATTTTTGTTTCTAATGATCAAATTGCCCATTACTAATACCTGTCTCTGCCTAATAACTGGAGTTCCCTCCACTGGAGAGGTATTCTCAGTGCAAGAGGATAACACAGCATCATCTGAAAGGAGGGTCCCAACTATGGGATCGTTTACCTCTGCTTCCCCCTGTATCTACAAGGCTTGTTACCCTGTCAAAGAACCCCTCCTATGTACCTCTCTGTCTCCCTTAGCTCCTCCAGTTCAGCCACTCTGGTCTCCAAAGCCTGTAAACGGTCTCTGAGGGTCAGGAGCTCCTTGCACCGAATGCACGCATATGCTGCCTGCCCATAGGGCAGGTAATCATACATGCTGCATTGGGTGCAATATACTGGATCACCCCCACTCTGTTGCTGAACTTCTGCCTGCATTATCTTTTTACTCCTGAAGCTTGTACCTTTGTTGTTGTTTTGTTTTCATCAGGGGATGGTTTTAGGCTTTAAGTTTAAAGAAGTTTAAGGAATGTTAAGTGTATCTAACTGCCCCCCCTTACACTCCACCTGTAAACTCCCTCACAAAACTCCTGTTAGCCTCTCCTGTTCGCTCCCTTCCCACCAAACCTTTTGTGTGTGTTGTTAATTGGTATTTAATAAAAACATACTCTCTGAAAGCTAACCAATCTTTATTTGTCTCCTACACGTTGGTTGCTGCTGGAATTAATTCAAAGTGGTAATTTGATCATCATGGTCAGTAAGCATCAACATTTTCAGGCGGCAAGTTAATAAAGCATGGCAGAGTGCTGTATAGAAAGCATTACTGTATAGAAAGCATTACACAGAGTGCTGTATAGAAAAGCATTACACATTACTGGAGCTCATTGTCAAATTGGTGCTTCAAAGCCTCCCTGATTCAAATAGCCCCCCGTTGTGCCCATCTAATAGCCCTGGTATCTGGCTGCTCAAAATAAGCTGCCAGGCAATCCTCTTCCATGCTCTACCCCAGGAGAAACTTTTCACCCTTAGCCTTGCAAATGTTATGGAGTGCCGAGCAGGCTACTATGACCATGGGGATATTTTCCTCATTTAGGTCTAACTTGCCATAAAGGTAGTGCCAGCGTGCTTTTAATCTGCCAAAGGCACATTCTACAGTCATTCTGCACCTGCCTGTTGTTGAAGCGCTCCTTGCTACTGTCCAGGTTTGTCATGCAAGGCTTCTTGAGCCATGGGAATAAGGAGTACGCTGGGTCTCCAAGGATCACTATGAGCATTTTAACATCCCCCACTGCAATCTTCTGGTCTGGAAAGAAAGTCCCTGCTTGCAGCTTTCTGTACAATCTAATGTTCCGGAAGATGCATGCATTGTGCACTTTCCCGGACCACCCTGTGTTGATGTCAGTGAAACTGCCATGGTGCTCCACAAGCGCCTGCAATACCATAAATAAATACCCCTTTCTATTGATGTACTCCATCGCAAGATGGTCCAGGGCCAAAAAGGGATATGTGTGCCATTTATCGCCCTGCCTCAGCTAGGGAATCCCATTGCCGGAAAGCCATCCACTATTTCACGCACATTTCTAAGAGTGACAGTTCTTCATAGCAGGATATGATTAATGGCTCTGCACAGCTGCATTAACGCAGACCCAACAGTGGACTTCCCAACCCCAAGCTGATTTGCAGCTGACTGGTAACAGTCTGGAGTCACCAGCTTCCACACAGTGATCGCCACACGCTTCTCCACCGAGAGCGCAGCTCATTTTGGTGTCCTTGTGCTGCAGTGCTAGAGTGAGTGCCACATACAGTTCCAGGAAGGTGGCTTTCCGCATCCGAAAGTTCTGCAGCCACTGCTCGTTATCCCAGACCTGCATAACGATGCAATCCCAGCACTCAGTGCTTGTTTCCCGAGTCCAAAAGCAATGGTCCACCATGTGCAGCTGCTCCATGAATGCCAAAAGTAATCTGGTGTTGTTTTTTTCCATGGCACACAGCAGGTCAGGCACCTCTGACTCCTTTTCAGATTGGGTGCTCATGATATACTGCATGACCAGCCGTAATGTGTTCATAACAGTGACCACAACAGTAGAGAGCAGTGCAGGATCTATCCTTTCAGACAGAGATGGTGAGCACACATAAACAGGGGTAGTTGAAAAATGCCGCAAAATGCAATTGGAAGCCTGTGGAATGATGGGACAGGAAAAATGCATCATGGGACATTGAGTCCACACCCATGATGCACTGCGATCCAGTCCGCCTTCCCACAACTCCTAGCTGCAGAAGGTGACAAGTAGCACAGTGGGATAGCTACTCACAGTGAACTGTTCTTTCTGTCGATGCTAGAGCACCAACTGTGGATGTGCTCTGCCGACAGAAGGAGCTTTGTGTGAACATGCACAAGTGATGTAATTATACCAGTTTTTGATCGTCAGTGTAACTTGCATTGACAAAACTCTGTAGTGTAGACAAGGCCTTAGCGTGTCACAGCTAAATACGAAGTGGAATGGATTGTTTAGCATAAGGAATTATCATGTAAGAGACCATTCAAGGTGAAGTGGACAGTTAACACCTCAGCAGTCATAGGACAATGGAGGGTTAGTAGGTTATAGATTGTTGTAATGAACCATAAATCCAGTGTCTTTATTGAGTCCATGATTTTTAGTGTCTAACAAAGTTATGAATTTAAGCTCCCAGGCTTGGCTTTTGAAGGTGTTGCGCAGGTTTCCTTTGAGGACGCAGACTGAGAGGTCAGATATGGAGTGATCATTTTGTGAAAAGTCTTCTCTCATGGGTGATATGGTGTTTTTGTCTTTTATCATTTGAGAGCATTGTAGCACATTAGCATACTGCGCACTAATTGTCCATGTGGACCCTGTTGCCACACCCTAAAAGTTCCCTGGTGCACTCTGGATCTTCTCATCTTTGAAATGGGAGTAACTCAAAGTCCTCTAGGGAATTTTTGATGCATGGCAGCAGGGTCCACACAGATTGTGTGAGGTTTGCTAGTCCTCTGCAAATTTATACCCCAGGCTGCTGCACACTAACTGTTCATCTAGACAAGCCCCCAGAAATAATATATAAAATCAGAATTATACCTCCAACAGTACATTTCAGTTGCAGAACAAGGAGGGAACAGTTATGGTTGGTAGCTTGATGGAGTAATGAAGAGTACTATGAACATGCCAGTGGAGAAGTGGCTGGGTCACTTTATTATTCATTTTAGACTTTCAAATAATTTGGTTTAATTCATACAGTACTGCTGTCTGTAATAACAAATGAATTATCCAAATGCTTATATGTGTATATAAAAATTGTGGGTTAGATCCTCAGATGGTGCAAGTCAGTGTGGTACTGTTGAAGTCAATGAAAGGACACAGATTTTAAATCACCTGAGGATCTGGCCCTGCATATATTTGAGTGGATCTATCCCCTCACCTTCATAGTGCAGCTAACTGTGTTTTGTACAGCACATTGAACAACATGGCCATGATCTTGACTAGGGCTTCTGGGTGTCACTGATTTCATATATAACGTTATTAGAGGTGTAGAACTTGGTGTAGAACAGGGGTCTCAAACATGCAGCCCGCCATAGGCGCCGACTCCGTGGGTGCTCCAGGGCTGGAGCACCCACGGGGAAAAATTAGTGGGTGCTCTGCACCCACCGGCAGCAGAGCTCCCCAACCCCACCTGCCCCACCTCCTCCTCCCCCCAAGCATGCCACGTACCCACTCCTCCGCCTACCTTCCAGCGCTTCCCGCCCAGCCGCCACCAAACAGCTGTTTGCACGCTCTGGGGGTGGGGGGGAGGAGCAGGAACGTGGCACACTCAGGGGAGGAGGTGGGGACGAGGCGGGGTGGGGACGGGGATTTGGGGAAGGGGTTGGAATAGGGGCAGGGAGGAGGCGGAGTTGAGGTGGGGACTTTGGGGAAGGAGTTGGAAAGGGGACGGGAAAGGGAAAGAGAGGTAAAATATAAATTAATGGATCCTTGCAGCACAGCTACATTTAGCGTTTCTTCAGCAGTAATTTAGCGGGGGACGTAAAGACTATAATTTGCACTGATGTCTTTGAGCTACTCATTGTGGGAGGAGATTCTTGGGGCAGCGGTATGAAGGAGGTAAATGGACTCATTCTTGTGAATGATGTTAGTTACTTTAAATCCGTCTGTTCTGTGGAACAGGACAGGAGCTTTCTTCTTTATGTATGACTCAATTCTTTTCTTCCCCCGTATCAGTGAGTTTCCCTCATTCTGTCTCTTCCATTCTCCCAGTCACTTTCATTCTGCTTTTTGGTTACTCTTCCAGTCACTTACTTTTCAAATCCTGCGGTCTGATTCTCAGGGCCATTTCCAACAAGGCCTCAAGTGAGAGAGAGAGGCAATTTTAGAACTTGTGGCTAAACATGAACACTGCATACAGCTGGGCACATCATCGGCTGGTGTAACTTGTCAGAGTTCAGTGGAAGTCAGTGGAGCTATGGCAATTTACACCAGCTGAGGATCTGCCCCAGCATTTCTATTCTGTGGGGCTATTATAACATATTGCCTAATAAGGCCAATTGCCACCTGGATTACTTTGGTTATATATTATGCCCTGTTCCCCTACTCTTCATCTGGCAGTTTGCCTTTCATCTTGTAAGGTCTTTGGAGATGGACTGGGCCTTCTTCTGTGTTTGAAGGTTGCCTAGCATATTGTGGGTGCTAGTGAAAACAAACAATAACAATAATCGCCAGTAATTCATATGATTCAGTTTGTGGCCACCCATCCTCCAGGTAGGAAAGCTTAGTTTGGATCTACTCTGACATTTCCAAAGTGCGTCGAAAAAAAGAACACTCATGGAAGAAAAGAGTTTTCCAAGACAAATGGGAGAATTTATATTTTTTCACAGAGGTAAAAGATAAAATTCAATGCCTTATTTGTCAGCAAACAATGCTGTTCCCAAGGAGTATAACGTGCGTCGACACTACGACATGATACACCGTGAAAAATATGATGCATTCACTGGAAAAATCCGAGAGGAAAAAGTTCGGCAACTTAAAGCAGCATTTGCCAAGCAAAGAAATTTCTTTTCGGAGATTAACAAGTCTACCGAAGATTCAGTAAGAGCAAGTTTGTGATAAGCGAAATGATAGCTAAATCATTGCGACCTTTTACAGAAGGCCTATTCGTAAAAGAATGTCTTGTGAAGGCCAGCGAAATTTTATGTCCTGATAGGAAGAAAGTTTTTGAAGGCATAAGCTTGTCTGCCAATACAGTTGCCTGCGGGATAATGGATTTAGCAGATAATGTGCAAAAACAATTGATTCAAATGGCAAAAGACTTCGAAGCATTTTCAATTGCTCTTGATGAGAGTAGAGATGCATCAGATACTGCACAGTGTGCAGTGTTCATTAGAGGTGTGGATTGTAATTTGAATATAACTGAAGAATTGCTAAACTTAATGCCACTGAAGGGTACCACAACGTGATGTGATATATTTCAAGGACTGGAAGAGTGCATTGAAAAAGCTGCACTGTCATGGAACAAACTCGTATCTTTGGCTACGGATGGTGCGCCATCAATGTGCTCTGAAAACGTTGGTTTGGTTGGATTATTGAAGACCAAACTGAACAGCCTCAATATACCAGGAATTAGCTTCACCAGTATACATTGTATTTTGCACCAAGAAGCCCTGTGTTGTAAAAGTCTACAAATGAAGGAAGTTATGGATGTAGTTGTTAAAACTGTTAATTTTATACGTGCACAAGGGCTGAATCACAGACAGTTCACTCCTTTTCTAGCAAGTATGGACAGCGAATATGGGGAACTTCTGTATCACACTGAAGTTAGATGGCTGAGTCATGGAAATGTTTTGAAGCTTTTTTTTGCACTTAGAGTGGAGATTGATGCCTTCATGAAAATGAAAAACAAGGAGGTTCCACAGCTTGCTGATTCCACTTTTATCTGCAACCTTGCTTTTCTAAAAGATGTAACTGATACCCTGAATGCACCGAACTTGAAGCTTCAGGGTAGAAAACAGGTGATAACACAGATGTATGACAATGTTAAGTCATTCAAAGTTAAGCTTACTTTGTGGGGGAAACAGCTGACTGCTGGCAATTTGGTCCATTTCTCGACTCTGAATTCCTTAGGAAAAGTTGAACCCAAATCCTTGAAAGAATATGCAGATATCATTTCTAACTTACACAAACAGTTTGATGTGCGGTTTAAAGATTTCAAGGCACTTGAACTGTACGGGGAGATTTTGGCAAACCAGTTAAGTGCCTGAAACCACTATGGCTTATAGCTAAAAGCAGCCAAGTCAGCAGGTTGTAAAGTGGCCATGCAGCAGCCTCAGCTTGACCAAGGCAGGAGGGGAGGGGGTTTTGGGTGCCACAGAAAGGGCAGCTTGACCCCGCGTCCTTCCTGATAAGAACTGTGTTGAAGTTACTGATACATCTATTTTAGAAGAGCAGGATGCGCTCAGGAATGTGTCTAACAGAGTCTCAAGGCTGCAAACTTGGGGAAAATACCACACCTGGTTAATCAGTAATCAGAAGGAAACCTCTTGCTGGACCATTGAAACTGTTTGCTTAGCAAGTTTTCTTTAAGGGACATGTCATTGTATTACTATGTATAAATAAAGGGAAAAAGTTTGAGGTAGTGGGACTGGTCTCTCCTTCTGGATGCATCTTGAGTTCCCCACCGGCAGACGGGCTACCGCTGTGCCACTCGAGAGCCACTCAGCTTCGGTAATTATCAAGGGTTGGGGGTGTTTTACTAACTTGTTGCGGACGTGAGTAAGTGCTTGAGACTAAGGCCTGGTCTACACTGGGGAGTCGGGGGGGGTCGACCTAAGATACGCAACTTCAGCTACGAGAATAGCGTAGCTGAAGTCGACTTATCTTCGTTTGACTTACCTTGCGTCCTCACGACGCGGGGTCGATTGCCGTGGCTCCCTTGTCGACTTTGCTTCCGCCTCTCACTGAGCTGGAGTTCAGCAGTCGACGGGAGAGCAATCGGGGATCGATTTATCGTGTCTACACTACACGCAATAGATCGATCGCTATCCGGCGAGTAGTGATCGATCCCCGATAGATCGATCGCTACCCGCCGATCCGGCGAGTAGTGTAGACGTAGCCTTAGTAAAGTTTAGCTTTAAGTGAAAGCACTCTTGTGTTGTCCTGTTTGTGCAGCCATCTATCGGCCGGACGGCCGTGTCTCCCCTGATTTATTTCCTGACACCTCCTCGCACAGAGTAAAAGTTACCAAGAGCTCTGGGTTGAAAGAACCCCAGGTAACAGAACCACATTTTCAACTTTTTTCCACATCATTTGCTGTGGACATTGACAATGTTGCAGAGGAAATGTAGATGGAGTTAGTGGAGCTTCAGTGTGATACCATTTTGAAGCAGAAGTATACAAATGTTGGAATTCCAGAATTCTACCAGTTTCTTTCACAAGAAAGATTTCCCATGTTATTCTCTGCTTCCGCAAGGGTAATGGCAATGTTTGGAAGTACATATATATGTGAACAGTTTTTCTCTTCCATGAAGATTAACAAATCTGTGTTAAGGTCAAGGCTCACTGATGAACATTTGCAAGCAACACTGAGATTTGGTTTCGTCTCAGGATATCAAACCTAATATTGATGCTCTGGTTGATCCAAAACGCTGCCAGCTAAGTGGCCAAAAATGAAATGACTGTCAAAATTAGCACTGACTTTTCGCATTACAGTTTTTAAAAAGTTAATACATTGACTTTTAATAGCATACTGTATTACTCTTCATTTGTGACTATACTTTTGTATCGTTGTATGAAAAGGTTTCAGTGATGCGGCCCTCGGGCCAATGTACTAGTCCTCATGTGGCCCTTGTGGTGATTTGAGTTTGAGATCCCTGGTGTAGAATGTGTCATGCTGTTTTTATTTTTTTCTCTTGGTATTAGCCACACTTCACTGAGGCTCTTTTCTTTTTAACAATCTCTTTTTATTTGGGGAAAGAAAGTACAAATGGAAAATATTTACAGATCAGGTAATCTGTGACCCTCTGGCTCACTGCCTGCCTGGCTTTGACATCCTTGCCTCCCTTATCTGACCTACAGCATTCAGCTCACCATCATGTGCTTCATTAACCAATTCTGTGTGTGAAATCTGACTACAACACAGTGTTTTAGTAAATTAATTTGTTTATTTTATGCACCACAATATACAGAACTGCGTAGATAGCATCCTCTTAATATATAACAGTAGCAAGAAACTGAATAAGAAAAGAGATGGAGCTCTGTACAGGAACAAGACTTCTGTTCTTCTGTATGAACTTTTGTGCCATCTTCCTCCTAGTATTATTTGCAACATGGAGAAAATTTAAAACTGCCCTTTAGGCTCCTTATTGTGTTTTTGGCCAGCTCCTCCCCACTTCTCTGCTCATTTCTTTTGCTAATATATTTATGTCTAATTGAACTATTCAAATTAGAAATAATATATACTCTTGATCACTGGAGATTTCAATCATCCCTTGTGAAGCTTCCTGAACAGCCCATTCTTAAAATTGGGAAATCCAGCCACACAGGGCTTCATTTGACACTACTTCCAGCCACCAATAAAATAACCACCATTTGTCACTGAAAATTTAATTAATTTATATAGTGCTGTTAGCATGACAGCTAGGCATCTTGAAAACTTTAATTCTTTAAGACACAAATAAAACTACTGTGAACTGCTGGCCCTTCCCCTACCTGTCATCCACATACCTGTAGCAGGGTTGCTGAGCTTGCAGCTCCAGCCCTGGTAGTTGTTCATTAGGGCTGCAGCTTTATTTCAACATTTTTTTTATCAAAAATAAAAATAAATCTGTATTTTTTTATTTTAAAAAATGCCCTCCTCCTTGCCTCACCAAGGGGGCACCAACCACCTGCAGCAGTACCCTCCACCCCAGCACTGCAACCCTAATCCTGGCTGAGTGCAGAGGGGAAGCTGGTGGGAGCCACTGTGGAGAGCCCACCCCACAATCACCCCACATCTGGCTCCTTTGTCCCACAGGACTGGACCTGGCACCCCGCGCTCACCCTACAGCAGCAGCTCCTGTGTCCCACGGTTCTGGGCCCATTGCCCTGCTCCTGGCATTGCAACCAGGCACATTGGTTCGCAGCACTGCTTAGGTTTGGCCTGACTGCTCTGTCATGATAGAGTGTCAGGCAGGCCAAACCTGAGTGGTTCTGTGGCCCAGTCCACCCGGGCACAATGCCATTCATTGAAGTTTTCTCCCTTGCCCTTCTCCCACCCAGTCATGATGGAGGGTCTGGCAGGTCAAATTTGAGCAGGTTTGTAACCCAGTTCATGCAGAGCAGGGAACCAAGCCCAGACCCATGGGACAGGAATTGCATGAGCTGCCACTTCAGTATGAGTTGTGGACACAGAAAAAAAGTCATGGACAAATGGGAACAGCACAATACGTGACTTTTTTTTCCTGCTGTGACAAACCTGCAGTCCTAGTGATCATGGAAGGGGCATCAGCTGTTTCTCAATCTCACTGGAGTTAGCAGGAAAACTCAGAAGCATAGTTCAAAGTAAGGGCACTTACTTCCTACCCACAACATATGCACCAGGTGAAACATGAGCTGAGCTGGAAAGTTGGGAGAGATTCTTCAGATAGGGATGGAAAAGACTCTTCAGTGTAGGACACAGGAGAGGAAGAGATGGTCTGCCCATCCTTTAGGATCATTTGATAACTGTCTTGTAGATGTGGCTTTTTTGTTTTTGCTTGACTTTCCACCTTGCTTGTTGTTGTGGGAACTAAGGAGCAGCTGACGTGCATGAGTTAGGCCTCAGCCCTTATATCTTTTGCCTCCCCTTGTTAGAAACACAGTCCAAAGGAGTAAGACAGCCACTTCCAATAAGAGGTATGGGTCTCTTTCCACAGTTACAGTTGTCACATAATGGCCTAGACTGCAGGTAAATGCCCAACCTCTGAGGCTGGGAGGGAGCCACAGTTGTAATGGGGAACTGAGTTTCTGGCAGTCATGTGGAGTAAGGGAAGGTGGCCAGATATGATTCTCAAAAGTCTTGTTGCCTATTTTCAAAAGAGTTATTTCTCCCTTCCCACAGCCCATAAGATGTTCTCCTATGCTGCCTTGCCAGCTGAGGACTTGAGCTTGCTGTGACTTTTTATGCATTTATTTTTTAATTTACCAAATGTGTTTATTTGTACCTCTAGGCACACAGATAAAAATGTAAGGTCAGATATAATTTCCAGCATTGAGACCCATTGCCACTGCTGCTGTGTTGCCTAAGAGAGAGAGTCCCAGGCTGAAGAACAACAGACCCAAGGCAGCAAACCTTATATACAACCCTCTTCTTTCTTTTTGACACCCACCCTCCACTCACTGTCCTGCCAGACAATCTAATACCACAGTATGAACCATACAGGCTGGTCTGGGCCAGGCCTGGTACCAAACACCTGAAAGAAATCTATGTAAGAAAAAAAAACTGCTGAGCTTTAAGAAAAGATAAGTTACAGTAAAGCTCAGTTATTTCCTCCTTTTGTCTGAACCCCTCCTCCCTCTCCTGTCATCACAATGAGGGAACCTGCTAACACTTGAAATGGCTTATCCTCTGCTACAAATCCCTCCCTGAGAGAAAACACCTCTTCTTGGCGGTATACCCTCAAGGAAGATTCTGCTTGACGAAGGCTGCATTGTACAGGCTTGATTCAGTGCACTACTAGGTTGGCTAATTTAAACTAGAGACACCTCTTTATCCCAGCATGGCATGCAAATTCCCTCTGCTGCTGCCTTCCAGCTGCCTGCTCATGCCTCCCCCTCTAAAGCAATAATATTTCCAACTATATTTAAAAACATCCATAATGTTATATAATGCTAAGTATAAAAGCTGGACATGTGCCAATGGACAGGGTCATAACTACAGGTAAAGGCAAAGGATTTACTGCAAGATCTTGCTCCTGGAAAGTGTCAAAGATCCTCCTGGTACCACATATGAGGACCACAACCTGAGAAATATCCAAAAATCAGCATTGTTCTTGTAAATGAGAAGTACGGACTTCCCTGGCTCAGGGCAGAGCTTTGCATTATAGTTTCACCCCTCCCCGAATAATAGCAAGCTTGTTCTGTCTGCTGAGGAGCTTCCCTGTGCAGATGATAAATAGACTACACTTTATTTTTGTTTTAAACAATCTGTTGATTTAATTTTTTTTATAATTTGGATCCTATTGCAGTAAAATTGCCTTTCACCATTTAACTGTATGAGGAAATCATGCTGTAGGAGGCCAGTGTTGCACAACTGCCCACTCAACAACATGAAGGAGTATTCAGTATGTTACTAGTGTCCATCACTGAAGCGTAACTTCCCCTTTCTCCATGGACAGACAGTAATTCCACCCCTGGAGTTGGGATTTAGGCAGCATTTCTAAGGTCACTTTTTGGTTTTGAAGGTCCCCAGGAGTTTGGGCATGAATTTCCCCATTTTCTTGTCTTTGGCATCTGTGTCATATTCCTCATCATTCTGAATTGGTTGTTCATCCTTCTTGCAGAAGACCTCAAACCTACTATACACCCGCTTCTCCTTTCGCATATTCTCCATCTTTTTCAGAAGGGTATCTCTGTCCTCTGATGGTTGCCTATGAAGATTCTTATGGCTCCCAAAACTCTCTGACCTGCTAATGTTGCAGCTTTTCTCCTTCTCACCTTTATATTCCAAGCTGCTGGTAGACTTGGTAAGATCAGGATTACTTGTGGATGGTAGTTGCTTGGCCAGCTCAGCTCTGTTCTTCTGACTGTTGGCAGAAATTTGCTCCAGAATCACCTTTGTGTCATCACGGAGGTTGCTGCTGTATAGGATGTTTGCCGTGGAAGAAGCAAACCTGGTCTGAGATGGCTGGTTGCTTTTGAGAGCAGATGCTGTTGTGATCCTTTGGGATTTCTCTTCCTCCATCACTTCCTGATAATCCCCCTTGGAAGATCGTTTAAGGCTCATGGTCTGCTTGTCAAACTTTCCACTCTCAAGATTGGTTTCTTCCTCTGATTTCTTATCACCCTTTGGATTCAGCAACTGTTTCAACCTTAGCGACCCTTTCCTAAAAAATTCCAATGGACTCTGTTCCTGTTTGGCACCCTCTTCCTCGGATTTATTGAGAGAACTGTCAGACCCTTGATTCTTGGATAAACCTTCAGGAATCAATGTGGTGCTTATCCTAGCCTGCGGTTTCTTGAATTCTGTGTCAGCTAGTTCCTGTGTGTTTCTTTGGAATGTCAGTTTCTCCCTCTTCTCTGGCAGAGCAAGCTTCTGAGTGTCTCCTACCAATATCAGGTTCTCCTTCATTGGAAGAGCAGGTTTGCTGTCTGTGGGATAGAACCGAGAAGATAGTTTTTCCATTTTGCTGCTAATATTTGTTATAGGATCTTTACTCAGTGTGTCAAGGAGCTGGGTGGCTGAAGGAGACATACCAAACTGTTTCTCAGACTCCATGTGCATCTTGTAACTACTGAAGGATTCTTTTGAGTCTAGCATCCTACTCTCCAGGATCTTGTATTGCACGGATTTGGTACATTTTTTCTCTGCATTCTGAGATTCTTCCTGTAGAAAACTGGAAACAGCTTTGGTGTGACTAACTGTAGCGCTCTCTATATCTTTGCCCACAGTTTTGTACTTCTCTAAAAGTTCTGCCACTTTAGAAGAGGTGGCTGCCTTTATAGTTTCATTGTCTTTTATAATCTCACTGGACATTTGCTCCTTTTGGAGCATCTGAACTTTCTCCATTGTCATATTCTGCTGATCTAAATTGGCGGCATTAAAAATCAAAGAAGATCTGAGCCTTGAGCTCCTCTGGATCAAAGGATTTATCCTGGACCTAAAGGAATCCTGTTTCACAAGGGAGGTCTCATCGCCTGCTCTCTCAGTACCTGTCGACTCTTTGGCACTTTCAATTCCCAATGATTTATTATTAAATGACATAGGAGACTTGAAAGATGGGATCAGGTCACTGGGGTACTTTGTGAGGGGCTCTCCAAGGCTCAAAACATCATTATATGACTCTGATTCCATGGGCATTGGGATGCCTTCGTCTCCTGGTTCAGATTGGTATGCACTCAGGTACGAAGAAATCCTCCAATTACGCAAACCTGTTCTATTTTCCTGGGTCTTCTTGTCCTGATCTGGGTCCTGGTCTTGTAAAAACAGTCGTTGTTCCAGGCTCTGCTTCTGTGTGGGGGATGTCTGGCACATGAATTTCTGCCCTATGTTTTGCCTCCTTAGTGACATCAGCCCTAATGGGCCATTCCCTGCAGGGTTCACCTGGTCAGAACCATGCCTCACTTCCCTAGAAGAATTTGAAGGCTCATAATCTAGCCTTAAGGGGAAACCCTCCTGTGGGAAGTGGGATTCAAGTTCAGGATATCTGGGGCCCTGTGCATAGTCCTCCAGTTCATTGAATCCTGGCCTACCACCTCGGATTCGCTCAAAGATCCCCTGAGGCCTGCTGGAAGCATGGGGATGTTCAAATTGATATTGGTAGAACTGGTCCTTTTGAAAGTGACTGGACTGCATTTTAAAGTCATCCAGATTGTTCATGAACATCTGCCTAGAACACTGCTTTGAAGAAGAAAAGTTTTCAAAGGTTCCTTCAGCAAAGCTGTGTCTCTTAAAGGAATCCAGCTCTAACTGCTTGGAGCGGAATAAACCTCTGACAGGATCTATCTGAGAATTCTCCATTTCTGCCTTCTTAGAATACATGCGCATTGCTGACCCCTCCATAGTATGGCGCATCAGTTCATCCCGTCTGAAGGCTGACAAGAAGTATCTGTCTGGATCAACTCTGTCCATGAAGGGTGGAAAGACATTGTCATCCCTCTGGAACAGCAGGTGTGGTTTCTTTGGAAAGAGGGGCATATTGTTGCCAAAGGGGGCCATGGTAAATGGGTTCTCTGCCTTCACCAAGACATTGGCTGGAGGAATGAGAGGGTCTGACTGTGCAAAGAGAATTCGGAATTCTTCATCAAAGCTGGACACCAGCTCCCCTTGGAAAATGTGAGCGATGCTTCGATGAATCTTCTCAAAGGACCACATAAAACTGTACCAAGATACAGAAAAGATGAGACGTGGTTAGCATCTGATGTGTCAAATCAGTGGCACCACTTCACATCCACCATGCACTGAGTCTAGCCTTCTACTAGCACCAAGTACTACTCTGGCAGCTTTCTACTGCCCACAAGAGTTCCCCCGATTAACACTTATTGATTATTGGGCATCAATCAGTTCCAGCACTAATAGGCTCATGTTCTAAACTGAGAGATCTAACATATCAAGTGGTAACCACAGAGAAGAGGAGATGGGGGAAAGGAGGATGAGGGTTATGGTAAAATATGCGAATATGACTGTTCTGTGCTGAATTCTTTTAAATTAAATATTTTAAAGTTATTTTAATACATTATTTTTATTTGTAAATAAAGTACCCACCTGTACAGCGCTGAGACAAGGACTCCCCTGCAAGGAAGAGCACCCTATTCCTCACAAGTACTATCTCACTCTCTCCACCAAGATCCATACAGCATGCTCCCTGCCTCGATGAGGTAATTATTTTCCTTATCTGGGTTTTTAATGTGGGGCCACTCACTTGAGTACCAAAAGCTGTTTTCATCACACTGACCTATCTAAGCTCAGAAGTATAACACCGGCATTGACATGGTAACTTCCATATATTAACATTATGCAATAGTCACTCCCATACTTGTAACTAGATGCTGATTTTAATAACCCACCCATCTTTTTAGCAACTTTAATTATTCTATGACAACACTTAGGTTTGATGCTGGGCTGAAATAAAACAATATTTAAAAAACCTGACTATGTTTTCTCAGGACACAGTCACTGACATGACTCAGTCCGGGCTGATTATGTTGTGGCTTCAGCCAGGTGGTATTTGGACTTAATGTCCCTAGCAATGCTGGTGTCTGCAGTGATTTTGAGTGTTTAAATTAGTTGTAACTTACTAACCTTTGTACAGATATTTTATGTCCTGGATATGAAACAAGCTTGGCTTTAGATTTCTGTAGTTTCCTTAGCTACAGAATTACATATTATCCCTTGGAATAATAGTGCATTGTGCGCCAATATTGAGTTTAAGGGATACAACCTTGCCACTGATGTTTAGTTGTAACTGTCATTGTTAGAGTGCCCCCCTCACCAGCATCTCTTCCTAATGGAGACAGGGCTATGTCAATCTGCAGTCCCTCCCTACACCCCTCACCTGTAGTTGCCACTCAGCACCACCATGCAGTCCACCAACAGGAACTTCTCTTTCACATGCCCTTTCAAGGACATCCCCGTGCGGCAGTAATAGGTGGGGCCAGAAACTGTCCGGACCCTCAGGAACTGCAAACCAGCAGAGAGATGAGGCAGTGACTTCCAAAGGCAGCAGCTGCTCTTGCACCCCCCTCCCGCCCCCACCATTAGCTCACTTCTTCATACCCATCTCTCCCATAACATCAGCACTAGCTTCTCTATTTGCCTTTCTGTCCAGCTACAGCAGAGGTGGGCAAACTCTTTGGCCCGAGGGTTCCCCATTCCCGGCCAATGGGAGCTGTGGGGGGGCGGTACCTGGAGGCAAGGGCAGCATGTGGAGCCCTCTGCCCCCACTCCCCCAGGGGCCACAGGGACGTGGTGCTGTCCGCTTCCAGCAGCGGCACGGGGCCCGCGGCGCCACGGGGGTGACAATCCCGCGGGCTAGATCCAAAGCCCTGATGGGCCGGATCCGGCCTGCGGGCTGTACTTTGCCCACCCCTGAGCTACAGTGTCTCATCATGACACTACACAGGCTGCCTCCCACCTTTATTTCCCCCTCATTACTGAGATAACTTCTTTCTCCTCTGGCCCCTTACACCCATCAGCCCTGTAGCTTCCCCTCCCCCCGCCCCCCCCCAGCTCCTCAGGACCAGACCATAGGGTCCCAGCGATGAACCTGCCCAGGTCACCTCCACATAGTTGAGGTTGACTTTGCACTTAGCAGCTGTGTCTAGGAAGAGCTGGGAGTTCATTTCATCCAGGAGGATATACACAGGGACCCTGCGGGCAGCAGCATCCAGCACCTCACTCAGCAGATCCACATCTGTGAAAACATCCATCACTATAGCCACCACCTGTGGGAGAGAGAGTGAGATAAGGACAGTCCAATTTTAGGCCTGCCTGCGTCATCCCTGTATATGAGCATTCACTTGCAGCTGCTTACAGCACAGTCCCTCCCAACCCAGCATCTGCCTCTGTTGTACTTGCTGCATTTCTTCCCCCTACCCTGACAGCACCTGCCCCGCTGGACCTGTTCTGTGCCCCACTCTGGCACCTGCCCCTTCTGGACTCACTTCATGTCCCTGGAGTAAGAATTCTTACACTTTAAGACCGGAAGGAATCATTAGGTCATCTAGGCCTGATTTACACCTAAAACTTAGGTCGATCTAGCTACATCACTCAGGCAGTGGCGGATTAACAAATTTGCCGCCCCTAGGCCCTGAAAAAATTGCCGCCAGCTCACCTCTGCCAGCTCACCTCCGCTCCCCCGCGGCAAGCCTGGGAGGGAGGAGGAAGAAGGGGAGTTGCGGCGTGCTCGGGGGATAGCGGCGGTGGAGCGGAGGTGAGCTGGGGCAGGGAGCGGTTCCCTGCCCCCCCCCCCAAGGGTTACTCCCCACGCCCGCCGGCCCCAGCTCACCTCTGCTCTGCCTCCTCCTCTGAGCGCGCCGCTACTCGCTTCTCCTCCCTCCCAGCGCTTTCGCGCAGCAAGCCTGGGAGGGAGGTGGAAGGAGGGAAGCGTGGCGCGCCCGGGGGAGGAGGCAGGCCGGGGATTTGGGGAATGGATGGAGTTGGGGCGGGGCCAGGGGGGTGAGCAAGCAAATTTGCCGCCTCCGCAAATTTGCCACCCTAGGCCTAGGCCTTGTTGGCCTAGGCGATAATACACCGCTGCACTCAGGGCTATGAAAAAATTCATGCGCTGCATGACAGCTAGGTTGACCTAACCCCACTGTAGATGCAGCTAGGTCGATGGAAGAATTTGTCCATTGCCCTAGCTACTCCCTCCTGAGGGGGTGGGTGGGTTTACTACTGCGATGGAAAAACTCCTTACATCGCTGTAGTAAATATCTATGCTACAGCGGCATAGTGTGTAGTACTTGTAGTGTAGACATATCCCTAGTCTGATTTCCTGTATAACACAGGCCTGAGAATTTCACCATTACCGCCTATTGCCCATGATAATTTGGGTTTGAATAAGCATATCTTCCAGCAAAGCATCCTGTCTTGATTTGAAACCATCAAGAGATGAAGAACCCAACACTTCCCTTGGTAACTTGTTCTAATGGCTAACCACCATCACTATTAAAAATGTGTGCCTTATTTCTAATTTTAATTTGTCTTCAGCTTGCAGCCAATTTGCTAAATTAAAGCGACCTTTAATAGCTGTTTTTTTCTCCCCATTAAGATACTTCTACATCATAATCAAGTCACCTCTTAAACATCTTTTTGATAAGCTGAACAGATTGAGTCCTTTGTCTCACTGTAAAGCATTTTTTTCCCAGCCTTGGAATCATTTTTGTGGTTCTTCTTTATATCTTCTCCACTTTTTCAACACCAATATAAAAATCACTTCCCTACACCCATTCACTCTCTCCATTTTATACATCTACAGTGTCTCAGTGAGAGCTCATGTTCAGTAGCCTCCACTGTGACCCCCTAAATCGTTTTCAGGATTTACAGCTTTCCAAGATACAATTCCCCCATTCTGTAGATATTGCCTATATACTTTAAAGTTGGCAATGGGGGAGGTGTCTTTAAGCCATCTTTGGGCTCCTCATGTTCTGAGACCATGCAGAGTCCAGTGTAACCTCTGGTGTAGCATAGCCTCAGGGCTGCTCTAACTTATGCAGTTTCCTATGGCCCTTGGCAGCAGAGAATAACTGTAGTATAGTGAATGCTGGCCATGCATCCAACACCCTCCCTTTCCCTCCCCATGCCAGGGACTGGGAGGAATGCCAATGCAGAGCCTTTACACCAGCTCTACACAAACTAGGGAGGCCCCTGTATGAGGGGAGTCTCAGGCAGCTGTTTCCAGTCCGGTAAAGCCCCTTTCAATTGTCAGAGTGGCCTAAGTGTAATTTTTCACAGGGAATCGAAGGGGGAATCAGTGCAGAGCTGCTGCATCCTGCCCCATCTCCTTCAGCTCTGTTGGTTCCTGGCCTTTGTTCGATCTTACCTGTTGTGCAGATCGGATCATCCTACGGGCTTCTTCCTTGATGCTGGGATTGTCTGGGGGTGGTGGCTGCACCAGAGTTGTTACCTCAGTACCCTTGAATCCAAAGACCATTGGCCAGCCCAGATCAAGCTCAGGGACAGCAAGGTCAGAATTCATAGGCCAATAAGTCCCAGAGGATCCGTCTATGTCACTGTCATGCATGGCATCCATGCAGCTGCTCTCCTGGTTGGCATACTGGGGCTTCTGGAGATGCCGAGTGATGTGCTCTACCTCTGTGCTGCAGAGAAAGTCAGGGGCTCCTTCTTCATCCAGAAAACGATGATAACTCTCTTGCCCCTCCTCAGCTAGCACATCCAGAGCCAGCCGGTAATACTCCTTGTAATGGGGTGGCAGGTAGTTAGGGTCCAGGGGGTTGTCCCCCTGTGAGGAGCTCTGGGACCGGCGAGCCATGAGGGGCAGGGGAGCTGTAGGAAAGGAATAAAGAGCAGGGAGCTAATAGCCAATATTAACATTCACCCTCGTCCCCGTTGACACCTTCCTCCTCCCAAATGGGTATGTGTAGGGATCATGCATAGTAAAACAGTGAGAGACAGTGAACAGATGTCAGGTGCACTGGGTAGTAATTACCGTATATACAGCTTTTTTTGCAGTATGTGAGGTAGCATATATCAGTGTTATAGTGCCTTGGAAATTGATCTCTTGGCAAGGAAATGGGATTGTATGGTCACCTACTAATGTGTTACTTTGACATATTAGCATATATTTGTTCAAAATTATGGTTGGGAGGATGGTGTAAATTGGGAAGGTGTGATGGTGAGTGATAAGGGATTATAAAGCAGGAATCCTTAGCTGTTCATTTTCAGGCTTTCTAAAGTTAGATTATTTTTTTTTACAGTCTAGATTTTTTGTTAAAGCAAGTATAATTTGTCTGGGTATTAGCTGGATGTCAGTGAAACACACTATCAGTCTCTCTTTTAAATTAATTGTTTTGTGAAACTGCACTGGATGAAAGGGTACACACATACATCCCTGTGCACCTGTTCAAGCCCTTGGATCCTTTAAAACTGGGAACTATAGCCACCAGGGCACATGATTAGGAGCCTACAGGAAGCTAGAAACAAGACATCCTGCCTCTGCGGGTAGGAGTAGCTGGCAAGAAGGACTTGGGTACGTTCTAGTAGCTAGGAAGGGCTACTAAGAACATAAGAAAGGCCGTACCGGGTCAGACCAAAGGTCCATCTAGCCCAGTATCTGTCTACCGACAGTGGCCAATACCAGGTGCCCCAGAGGGAGTGAACCTAACAGGCAATGATCAAGTGATCTCTCTCCTGCCATCCATCTCCATCCTCTGACGAACAGAGGCTAGGGACACCATTCTTACCCATCCTGGCTAATAGCCATTTATGGACTTAGCCACCATGAATTTATCCAGTCCCCTTTTAAACATTGTTATAGTCCTAGCCTTCACAACCTCCTCAGGTAAGGAGTTCCACAAGTTGACTGTGCGCTGCGTGAAGAAGAACTTCCTTTTATTTGTTTTAAACCTGCTGCCTATTAATTTCATTTGGTGACCCCTAGTTCTTGTATTATGGGAATAAGTAAATAACTTTTCCTTATCCACTTTCTCAACATCACTCATGATTTTATATACCTCTATCATGTCCCCCCTTAGTCTTCTCTTTTCCAAGCCGAAGAGTCCNAATAACTTTTCCTTATCCACTTTCTCAACAGAGAAAGAGAAAGGTATGGTCTTTTCTCTCCCATCTGATGGGAGCTGGGAAAGCTCAGGTTAGTACCCAGCCTTGACACTTTATTTACTCTTCTTCTGAAACTTTTATTTAAGAATAAAGCCAGACCTCAGGGCAGAGTCTTGGATTATGGTTGTTGGAACCATTTTTTCCTACCTTCCTCACTGGTTAGTTGTCCATTAGCTTAGGTTCTCTTTAGGAATTTTCCCTGTTGTTGTTGTTTTTTCCTCCTGTGCTCCTGAAATTGAAATCAGGTTTCCTTTTTTTTGCAGGCCTGCTTTGCCTTCTCTGCTCTAGCCTAACTGTAGGGAGGTGGTGGTTTGTTGATGTTGTGAGTTACATTAGGACTTTACTTGATGTTGGAGTCTGTGTAATTCGCACACACTTTTGTCTGTCTGGGTCACAATTTCTGCTGATGGTTAGAAGATCCTAAATTTAAGTCCCTTGTTTATCTTTATGGTACTGGGCAGCTATCCTAATCATAGTATAGACTAGTTTGGTGTGTAGTGGTGTGTGTGTGTGCATTATCTCTGTCTCTTAGTATGTGGGTGTATGGAATGTTGTCTTGCTATCTGCCTTGTATATGGGATATCTGTATCTTTGAGTCTGAGAGAGTGGTGTCATGTGTGTGGTCTTGCTTGTGCTTTGGGTTGGGACAAAAAGCGTCGAAATGTAACGGAAAGGCAACTAAACTAGGGACATGCCTACGTGTGCTGCAGAGCATCTGGAACCTGACTCTGAGAGGGTGGAACTATCCCATGATTCTCACTGGAGCATTAACTCCCAGCCCCACTGTTCCAGGGGCCCTGTCAATGGCCAGCAGAGAACTCTCTGTAATAAGAGAAGAGTAAAGAGGGCCTGGGCCACTCACCCAATCAGAGACACCCTTGTAGCTGAGGTAAGTACTGTGGGAGTTTTGGCTGCCCTCCCTTTCTCCTAAGGGAGAGGGATCCCATGCTGCTCATAAAGGGTGGAGTGGGGTGTTTCAGATCTGCTGCTCCTGGAGGGAGAGGAGATTGGGGACCCAGAGTATAGCCCTTGCCAATCTGGGAAAGGTGAGGGGACCCTTATGACCGTGAGAGTGGGGCTATAGTGCTGCAGGGATGAAGCCACAGGGAACTCTGTCATGGTGTTTCTAGGCCTCACGATTGCCTAATCTAGTGCTGGGTGTCTCTCTTGTGTTTTGTGTATTCTGGGGATGTCCTCTCACTGTCAAGTGTGCAGATGTCAATGGCTGGATGAGTGTGGCTCAGAATGTTATATGTCCTAGACAGACTTTGGGGGAGGGGGAGGGGGAGGGAGGGCAGAAAAAACTATTCTGATCATCTAGGCTGAACTTCAGCTTAATAAAGGCCAGAGAACTTCACCCAGGGATTCCTGCTTCGAGCCAAATAACTCCTGGCTGAGGTAGAGCAGCTCTTCTAGAAAGATCCAGTCTTGATTTACAGACTCCAGGTGATGGAGAATTCCCCACAGCCTTTGGTAAATTGTTCTGATGGTTAATTACCCTCACTGTTGTTACCTATCAGCTCTGTGTTCTTGGGAAACCCAGGCACAATACCCAGCCTGTCTGACTCACGAAAGACCTCCCCCCGCCCTGCCTCTGCTTGAACCAAAACCAATCACAAGAAAGACTTACAAAAAGCAATGAAAAGGCCGTGGGAGACACACCTAAACCCCTGGGACAAAGGTGACAGGATTAAGGAAACTCCCCTAGGCTCATTTGCATCGAAGATGAGACAAGGAGGCTTCTCTATTAGCATACAGAATGGAGAACAGAGATTCCAAGGCAAGAACTGCACGGAAAAGCAGGGAAGCACTGCATGATGGGGAATCTCTGCTCCAGATGTTAATGAACCTGCCTGCACACACTCAGCTCAGTAGTTATCAGACCAATTCTGGTAATAAATCATTTATTGGGATCCAAAATAGTGAAGCTCCCTAATTGCACTGTGAGCTCCCTCCAAGGAACACCACCGATAGCCAGGAATGATCAGTTCCTATTGTCTAGCCTGAACAAAACAACTTTGGGATACTCCCTTGAGCCATCAGTTTACTCATAAACAAATCTAGTGTCTCCCTTGAACCATTGTTGTTTCTCTACAAAAACCCCTACCCAAGCTCAAGTAAGTGTTCTGATGTCTGGATCCAAAATCTGCATCAGTTCCACTGGGACTTCATCTTCTCCTGACTGATCGTGCTGTGGGCTACCACCACCACCTGGGGCCCCCGATCGATTCAAGCTTCACGGAGTGGTGAGAACCCATCTCTCTCTCTCTCTCTCTCTCTCTCTCTCTCTCGGTGTAGCCTTCTGACCCTGACTTGTGTGATCAGTTATAGTTTTCTAAACCTGACTTTTATAATCAAATTTAAGTTAGATTTAATATTATAACTGTTGTTTGTTTGGCTCCCCTGTGGTTACCTGGCAATAAATAACTTTCATGGTTAAGCTGGTTGCTTCTCTCTCTCTCCCCCCCTTGTAGGTAGGTGTTTTTTGGCTTCCTCATTCGCTCTGCAGCAACGCTCCTCGTACCTAAGCTAAAGATCCCTGCAGCGCCCAAAAATCCTGTGGGGTTTGCTCATCAAGTGGGTTACTGCCAGAACAATTGTAACATGAAAGTGGGGATAGGGACGTGCTGAACCTGGGACATATGAGGGTGGCAGATTGAAAGTGCTGCTTTACCCAGCCTGCTCAGGCACGCTCTCTTCCGGTGCGGTGCCCATGGCAGATGAGGGTGACAGCTTGGAAATGCTGCTCGACCCATCCTACTGAGTCCAGGGACATATAAGGGGTGAGATTGGGAGTGCTGATTAACCCGGTCCTCTCAGAAGCGCTCTGTCTGATTCTGGGGCTGGAAGTACCCAGCCCCGGGGGAGCCTAGGACCTGCAGGAGAGCTCCATTGGGAGGGAACTTGCAGCAGGGAGAAGTAGAGCTCCGTATGAGAACAAAAGTGACACAAGCAGGACATTGATAGAATTACAGAACACCCCCCCACACACACAAAGAGTAACCCTAATAAATGAGCATACCCCAAAGTAATGGGCAAATTTGGTAACACTGTTAAAAATCTGCCCCTTATTTCTAGTCTGAATTTGTCTGGCTTTAGTTGCCAACTATTGGATTTCTTTCTGCCTTTTTCTGCTAAATTAAAGAGCTCTCTACTAAAAGAAATTTCTTCATCCTGAAAGCACTTGTTAGACCATGATCAAGTCAACTCTTAGCCTTCTCTTGGATAAACTAATAGTGAGCTTCTTCAGTGTCTCACTATAGGAGATGTCTTCCAGACCTCATATTGTTCTTGTGCCTCTTTTCTGAACCCAACAGGCAGAATAGCTCAGTGCTTTGAGCATTGGCCTGCTAAACCCAGGGTTGTGAGTTCAATCCTTGAGGGGGACACTTAGGGATCTGGGGCAAAAATCAGTACTTGGTCCTGCTAGTGAAGGCAGGGGGCTGGACTTGATGACCTTTTGGGGTCCCTTCCAGTTCTATGAGATCCAGGTAGGTCTGTGCAACTCACCCACACCGATCCATTTTTGTCATCTGTAAATTTTATCAGCAATGATTTTATATTTCCTCTAGATCAGGGGTGAGCAAACTTTTTGGCCTGAGGGCCACATCTGGGTATGGAAATTGTATGGTGGGCCATGAATGCTCACGAAATTGGGGGTTGCAGGAGGGGGTGAGGGTTCCGGCTGGGGGTGTGGGCTCTGGGGTGAGCTGGGGATGAGGGGTTCGGAGGGCAGGAGGGGGATCAGGGCTGGGGCAGGTGGTTGGGGCAGAGGAGGAGGTCAGGAGTGAAGGCTCCAGGTAGCGCTTACTTCAAGCAGCTCACAGAAACAGTGGCGCATCCCCCCTCCAGCTCCTCTGCGGAGGTGCAACCAGGCGGCTCTGTGCCCCTGCAGCTCCCATTGGCCACTGTTCCCAGCCAATCAGAGCTGCGGGGGGCGGTTCTTGGGGGGGGGCAGCGTGCAGAACCCCCTAGCTGCCCCTATGCATAGGAGCCAGAGCGGGGGGACATGCTGCTTCTTCCGGGAGCCATGCAGAGCCACGGTATGCGCAGAGTGGGGCAGGAGCTCAAGGGCCAGATTAAAAGGTCTGATGGGCCAGACGCAGCCTGTGGGCTGTAGTTTGCCTGCCCTTGCTCTAGATCATTGATACTGAATAGCATTGGGCCTGGAACGGATTCCTGCAAGACCCCCTCTAGAAACAAATCTTCATGGATGATAATTCCCCATTTACAATTTTTTTCAATTTATCAGTTTACTCATTTTTAATACAGTTGTGTCATCCAGATGTCACTCTCATGTCATAGAATATCAGGTTTGGAAGGGACCTCAGGAGGTCATCTAGTCCAACCCCCTGCTCAAAGCAGGACCTAATCCCCAACTAAATCATCCCAGCCAGAGCTTTGTAACCCATTCCAGTTTAGGCCCGGCAGACAGGCCACCTCCAGCACCAGTCAAGGAAGCCTGGAAAAGATTCCTGAGCTGGTGGACGGGGATGGCAGAAAGGTAGGGGTGTGTGCGTGCGTGCGTGCATGCGTCCATCCTAGCTAAGAGCCAGTTGGCTTTTAGCTCATGCACTAAACTCCAGAGGTCCCAGGTTCAACCCTGCCCACTGATGACCAGGGTCTGTTGGTGTTACACCTGGACAGGTTTTCTTTTAATCAGAATGACATGTACAAAATCTGGACTTTGTTCCATTGCACTTTTGTCAAATGCTCTAGAGAATGTGTCTGCAACCATCAAATTTCTCCCAGGCTTGTGTTCAATTTACAAATCATACATTTGTAGCTGAAAAAATAATCTGTGTATTCTGGGGCAGGGGTGGGGGTTGCCTGACCCCTTTTGGCACTGGCAATAAGTGGACTATGGTTTGTTTCACATAACACAGACCTCCCATAAATAAATATGTTAAACTTTTTACACCCATGGACTAAGGCCAAAGCTTCCTTCTCTATTTGAGCATATTAACACTCAGTTTTTGTTAATCCCCATGGTGCATAAGCCACTGGTCTCCAATTTTGACCATACTGTCATGTGCCAATATCTTCCTTGGAAACATCTGGGGACAGCTTAGTTTTGTGCTTACTGTCATGGTACCAGCCCTCTGTGGAGAAAGAAGTGGTTCGGGACTATTTAGAAAAACTGGACGAGCACAAGTCCATGGGGCCGGATGCGCTGCATCCGAGGGTGCTAAAGGAGTTGGCGGATGTGATTGCAGAGCCATTGGCCATTATCTTTGAAAACTCATGGCGATTGGGGGAGGTCCCGGATGACTGGAAAAAGGCTAATGTAGTGCCCATCTTTAAAAAAGGGAAGAAGGAGGATCCGGGGAACTACAGGCCAGTCAGCCTCACCTCAGTCCCTGGAAAAATCATGGAGCAGGTCCTCAAGGAATCAATTCTGAAGCACTTAGAGGAGAGGAAAGTGATCAGGAACAGTCAGCATGGATTCACCAAGGGCAAGTCATGCCTGACTAACCTAATTGCCTTCTATGAGGAGATAACTGGGTCTGTGGATGAGGGGAAAGCAGTGGATGTGTTATTCCTTGACTTTAGCAAAGCTTTTGATACGGTCTCCCACAGTATTCTTGCCGGCAAGTTAAAGAAGTATGGGCTGGATGAATGGACTATAAGGTGGATAGAAAGCTGGCTAGATCGTCGGGCTCAACGGGTAGTGATCAACGGCTCCATGTCTAGTTGGCAGCCGGTTTCAAGCGGAGTGCCCCAAGGGTCGGTCCTGGGGCCGGTTTTGTTCAATATCTTCATTAATGATCTGGAGGATGGCGTGGACTGCACTCTCAGCAAATTTGCAGATGACACTAAACTGGGAGGAGTGGTAGATACGCTGGAGGGTAGGGATAGGATACAGAGGGACCTAGACAAATTAGAGGATTGGGCCAAAAGAAACCTGATGAGGTTCAACAAGGACAAGTGCAGAGTCCTGCACTTAGGACGGAAGAATCCCATGCACTGTTACAGACTAGGGACCGAGTGGCTAGGCAGCAGTTCTGCAGAAAAGGACCTAGGGGTTACGGTGGACGAGAAGCTGGATATGAGTCAACAGTGTGCCCTTGTTGCCAAGAAGGCTAACGGCATTTTGGGCTGTATAAGTAGGGGCATTGCCAGCAGATCGAGGGACGTGATCGTTCCCCTCTATTCGACATTGGTGAGGCCTCACCTGGAGTACTGTGTCCAGTTTTGGGCCCCACACTACAAGAAGGATGTGGAAAAATTGGAAAGAGTCCAGCGGAGGGCAACAAAAATGATTAGGGGGCTGGAGCACATGAGTTATGAGGAGAGGCTGAGGGAACTGGGATTGTTTAGTCTGCAGAAGAGAAGAATGAGGGGGGATTTGATAGCTGCTTTCAACTACCTGAAAGGGGGTTCCAAAGAGGATGGATCTAGACTGTTCTCAGTGGTACCAGATGACAGAACAAGGAGTAATGGTCTCAAGTTGCAGTGGGGGAGGTTTAGATTGGATATTAGGAAAAACTTTTTCACTAGGAGGGTGGTGAAGCACTGGAATGGGTTACCTAGGGAGGTGGTGGAATCTCCTTCCTTAGAGGTTTTTAAGGTCAGGCTTGACAAAGCCCTGGCTGGGATGATTTAGTTGGGATTAGGTCCTGCTTTGAGCAGGGGGTTGGACTAGATGACCTCCTGAGGTCCCTTCCAACCCTGATATTCTATGATTCTACCTCAGAACTGGGTCCTCTAATTCAGGGGTGGGCAAACTACGGCCCATGGGGCACGTTCAGCACATCAGACCTTTTAAACTGCCTCTTGAGCTCCCGCCAGGGAGTGGGTTCGGGGGCTTGAAGCAGCAGCATGTCCCCCCTCCAGCTCCTATGCGTAGGGGCAGCTGCAGGGCTCTGCATGCTGACCCCGCCCCAAGTGCTGCCCCCCCCCCCCCCCCCCCCCCCCCCCCGCAGCTCCCATTGGCCGGGAACCGCAAACAATGGGAGCTACAGGGGCAACGCCTGCGGACTGGGCAGAGTGCAGAGCCGCCTGGCTGCACCTCCACATAGGAGCCGGAGGGGGGACGTGCTGCTGCTTCCGTGAGCTGCTTGAGGTAAGCGCTGCCCAGAGCCTGCACCCCTGACCTCCTCCCGCGCCCCAACCCCCTGCCCCAGTCCTGATCCCCTTCCTGCCCTCCGAACCCCTCGGTCCTAGCCCAGAGCATACACCCCAAACCCCTCATCCCCAGCCCACCCCAGAGCCCGCACCCCCACCCCGAGCCCTCATCCACCCACCCCGCACCCCAACCCTCGCTGCAGCCTGGAGCCCCCTCCTGCATGCTGAACTCCTCATTTCTGGCCCCACCCCAGAGCCTGCACCCCCAGCCGGAGCCCTCACCCCCTTCCGCACCCCAACCCCCAATTTTGTGAGCATTCATGGCCCGCCATACAATTTCCATATCCAGATGTGGCCCTCAGGACAAAAAGTTTGCCCACCCC
>QXTE01000373.1:142627-200557 GCA_003942145.1 Platysternon megacephalum
TTTAGTCTGCAGAAGAGAAGAATGAGGGGGGATTTGATAGCTGCTTTCAACTACCTGAAAGGGGGTTCCAAAGAGGATGGATCTAGACTGTTCTCAGTGGTACCAGATGACAGAACAAGGAGTAATGGTCTCAAGTTGCAGTGGGGGAGGTTTAGGTTGGATATTAGGAAAAACTTTTTCACTAGGAGGATGGTGAAGCACTGGAATGGGTTACCTAGGGTGGTGGTGGAATCTCCTTCCTTAGAGGTTTTTAAGGTCAGGCTTGACAAAGCCCTGGCTGGGATGATTTAGTTGGGGATTGGTCCTGCTTTGAGCAGGGGGTTGGACTAGATGACCTCCTGAGGTCCCTTCCAACCCTGATATTCTATGATTCTATGATTCTAAGAGGATTGCAGATATGACACACCCCTGACGTACTTCTGTTTTGACTTCAAAACTGAGCTCACTGTGATCAACACTGCATGTACCCTTGAAATAGAAGCTTTTGATGACGTTGATTATACGGAAAGGAATTCCATATGCCTGCAGAATGCACCATAGGCAGGTCCTGTGAATGCTATCAAAAGCCTTCTCAAAGTCTATGAAATTTATGTAGAGTTGCCGTTGCCATTCTAAGCACATACTCAGATACATACAATTAGGAACCTTTTCCTCAAAGTTTAATCAGGCAAATGAGCAAGGCTGGGAAATGCAGTCAGGGTTTTGTTTTTGCAGAGGTACTGAGAAGCCTTAAGCACTCTCTGAGCCCTGTCTCCACTCAAGCTTTAATCTTATTAAAGGAGTTGAACAAGACAGATGCTGCTTCCCTTATCAGCAAAGCAAGGCTAGGAGAGAGAGGTTAGCATATTACTAACCCCTCTCCTCCAATGAGATCATGAGCTTTAAGAAATGGTCCAACTCATTCAAGATGTTGGGAAGGAATTTGAGGCAAGGTGGATGGAAAAGCATCAGTTACTGACAGACAGCCCCAAGTCTGACAGAGACAGCCAGATTCTGATCCCACTTACATTGCTTGTATGCTAGTGTAGCCATTGATATCCTGCTTCGCTCTGGTGTCAGAGCAGAACCAGCCCCAGCGAGTCAAAAGCCACATTGCCAATGGTGGCTTCACAGAGAGAAGCCTCAACAATTAGGCCTAAGTTTCAGAAGCTGTAAGTTTAGGCCCTGTGAGCTAAGAAAGCAAATGAACACGTGATTTACAGAGGCCCGGGATCTGACTTGTTATTGCTCTAAGGCCCTTTATGACATTTAAGTAACAAATCCCTCTTACCCCTACTGGAATGTCCCTAGTAGGAGGGTGCTCAGGGGCCAGCTCTACACCAAACCCTCATGACCCCAGGCTGCCACAGTAAGGCCTAGAATACTCAGACGTGGCTTTAGGCCATCTGTGCCCACCCCTTGTGCCTGCACTAAGTGCATCTAAGATGGGATGAAGTATTGGGCTGCTCAGATTGGTGCACCAAGAGCTGTGAGAGGCTGACCAGCAATGGCAAGAAATCATCATCTTGTTTAGAGAGAGGCATCTCCTATGAAGTCTTGTGCCACCAGGAAAGGTTTAAAACTATTTTTAGAGACAGAGGTGGAGTCTGCTCATTGCTTCCTGAAGAGCCAGAGACCTAATTTACCTGACTTGGAGACCTGAAATCCTGGGGAAGAGAAAAACGTTCCTGGGCTGCATTTCATATCTGAGACACCAGCTGGATTTAAGGAGCCAAGCACCTAGGGCCCAATTTGTCCTAGGTAAATTGAATTAACTGAAGCCAGAAAGTTACACTACAGTGAACTTGGCACCTGGTGCAGACCAGTACCTCACAGACCCTGAGGTTTGCAGGAGTGATCCCCAATTCCCGACACCCCCCCACCCCCACTTGGATCAATGCAGCTTGGCAGGAAAATAGAAATTCCAGGAAGGAGTTAGCTCGGGGTGGCGGGGAGGGGAGGGCAAAGAAACTCTCAAATCAGCAGGAGCAGAGAAGCCATCTCAGCAGGTATTACAGCATGAGGGAAAGAGAAAAGATGGGATCCAGCCACGGCCACCCCTCCCCACTAGCAGCCCCATGACTCAGAGGGACCAGAATGATCCCTGCACAATTCTAGAGGTACTAGGACCCAAGTGATACCTCAGCATCCTGTAACTGACCTGTCCCAAACAATATGCACCACTCCACAAATCTGTGCATCATCTGCAAACTTTATCAGCAATGCTTTTATATTTTCTCTAGGTCATTGATAAAAATATTGAATACCAGTTGGGTGAGAACAGTTCCCTGTAGGACCGTACTAGAAACTACCTCATTGGATGATGATTCTCCTTTTAAATATACTTTGAGAACTATTAGTTAACCAGTTTTTATCCATTTAATATGTGCTGCATTGATATTTGTACAGTGCTAATTTTTTAGTCAAACTATCATCTGGGCCTAAGTTAAATGCCTTTCAGAAGTCTGGGTATATTGTGTCAAGGGACTGCCACAAAGTTGAGGTAGGGTAGGCTATGAGATAAAGATTGTTCTTATAAAAGTTATCAACATTTCTTTTATCACTTTTTCCCATTTGACCCATCTTTCCTCATTGCTAATCTAACATAGGCATATTCCGACTAACACATTTCTTTAGCTGGTGTTTGTTTTTGCAGCCATAGTGGTAAGATACATTTACTGGTTGCAGTCACCAGAATTCTAAACAGGTGTATCTCTAGTGGAAAATTGTGACTAAATACTTTTTGCACACCAGTCATACACAACAAATTTGAAGCCTTTTGGTTTGCTTTTAGAAAATTGATGCCAGATCTATTTCAGGGATATATCCCACAAATTCCTGTTTATTATAAAGGTATGTCTTACCCATTTTTATCAATACATTCAAATGTGGGCAACCAAAAGCTGGAGTTGCTTTGATAAATTATGACAGGTTTCAGAGGGGTAGCCATGTTAGTCTGTGGGTTATAACCCACGAAAGCTTATGCCCAAATAAATTTGTTAGTCTCCAAGGTGCAACAAGGACTCCTCATTGTTTTTGATAAATTAGACCCTCATCATCTTAGGCTAGGTCTATACTACAGTTAGGTCAACATCAGACAGCTTATGTCAACCTAACTATGTCAGTGTCTACACTACAGCATTGCTCCCGCCGATGTAAGTGCCCTACTACACCGACATAAGTCCACCTCCATGAGAGGCGGAGGGCTGATGTGGGTGTAGTTAGGGTGACGCAGCGTCCCTGTAGACGCTGCGTTACATCCGCTGTTGGCTGTCTTGTCAATTTCATGGCTCTGCTGGAGCTATGAAATTAACAAGAAAGCCAACTCCTGGCTTCCTAGCCAGGGTGCTGCCCAGGCTCTACTCCAAGCCGGGCTATCATGTCCAAACTGGGCTGCCACATCTGGGGTCCCAGCTCCCTGTTCCCTGCCAGGAGCATAACAGCTGATTGGACTCTGGGCACAGATCTCCCCGCTGGAGGCAAGAAACCCAAAGCGGTTTTCCCTTGCTCCTAGCTGGGAGTGGGGAGGCGAGAAGACTGGGGGACAGCTGGGCTCCTGGCAGGGAGCTGCATGGAGCTGAGAGCCTTGGCTCTCAGCCCCCACACAAGTTGGTGGAAGTGCTCCTGCTGAGGACACGCACCATCAACAGAAGAAGGGTAGTGTGGACATCAGGCCAGTGGCGGATTAATGATTTTGCCGCCCCTAGGCCCTGAAATAATTGCTGCCCCTGGCCCTGCCCTGACTCCACCCTTTTCCCACCCCCATTCCAACCCCTTCCCCAAAGTCCCGCCCCAACTCCACTCCCTCCCTGCCCCTATTGGATCCCTTCCCCAAATCCCCGCCCCAGCCCCGCCTCTTCCCTCAGCGCGCCGTGTTCCCCCTCCTCCCCCTCCCTCCCTGCCCGGCAAAACAGCTGTTTCACGGTGCAAGTGCTGGGAGGGAGGGGAGAGAAACAGGAAGCGGCGGCGATTGCGGAGGAGGTGAGCTGGAGCAGGGGAACTTCTCCATGGGTGCTCAAATTTGCCGCCCTAGGCCTAGGCCTTGTCGGCCTAGGCGATAATATGCCGCTGCATCAGGCACTGCAATAAGTCGACCTAATGTAGGTTGACTTAAGATTGTAGCGTAGACATGCCCTTAGAGGTGAAGGATAACGTAGTGATAGATGCACAGGACTGAGTCACAAGATCTGAATTCTGTTCCTGGTTCTCCCACAACTTTCTTGTGGGACCTTGGGTACACCAACACTGCAATGAAAGACCTGCTGCTGTTCTGAAAGGAGGCAGCTGACTCAGGCTCGCAGGGCTTGTGCTGCAGAGCTATAAAATTGCAGTGCAGACATTTGGGCTCAGACTGGAGCCCAGGTTCTGAGATCCAGTAAGTGGGGAAGGTTCCAGAGCCTGGGGTCCAGCCCAGCCCAAATGTCTACACTGCAATTTTATCACCCTGGAGCCCAAGCCCCATGAGCCCGAGTCAGCAGAGTTGGGCCAGCCAAGGCTGTGCTGCTGTTTTTTAATCGCAGTGTAGACATACCTCAGGGTAGACCAGCACTGCAAAAAACACCCCTTGGCAGCAAGTTTCAGAGCCGAGATCAACTGACTGAGGCTTGCGGGTCTTGCACTCTGGGGCTAAAAATAGAAGCGTAGCTATTCAAACTTGAGCTGGAGCCTGGGCTCCAAAACCCGACGAGGGAGTGTCTCTGAGCTTGGGCTCCAGCCTAAGCCCTAATGTCTACACTGCTATGTTTAGCCAGATAGCGTGAGCCCGACTCAGTTGATCCGGGCTCTGAAACTTGCTGCCGTGGGTCTTTTTTTGCAAATTTTCAAGCTTGGATACTTAAAGTTAAGCAGCTAAATGAGGGGCCTGATTTTCAGAGGTGCTAAGCAACTGGAGGTCCCATTGACTTCACTAAGAGTTATGGGTGTTCAACACCTCTATAAACCAGCCCCTTCATTTAGCTGCCTAGCTTTAAGTATCCAAGTGTGAAAATGTTAGTCAGAACCTCTTTGTGCCTCAATTTTCCCGTGTTCAATAGGGATAGTTCTTTCTTTCCTGCTTCAAAATGGGGTTTGGGAGGATACATGAACTAATGTTTGTAATGTGTTTTAAGACCATCAGACAACAGAGGTGCAACCTTATTATTTATCATTTCAGTTATTTCTTTTTAAAAGCCTGTATAGTTTTACCATCACTTTTCTGTTCCTGAAATGCAGACTGAGCTCATGCTGGTGATGATGTAAGCTTGGTGAAAGCTGTAGATACTTGTATTGGGATATTCCTGGACTGATGCCCACTAGATGCATAGAGTTTAAGGCCAGAAGGAACCATTAGATCAGTGGTCTCCAACCTTTTTACGCACAAGATGACTTCATGAATTTAAGATTAACCCAGGATCTACCCCGCCACTTCCCTGAGGTCCCACCCCACTCACTCCATTCCCCCCTCCCTCCGTTGCTCGCTCTCCCCCACCTTCACTCACATTCACCGGGCTGGGGCAAGGGGTTGAGGTGTGGTGCAGGCTCTGGGTTGGGGCCGAGGGGTTCGGAGTGTGGGACAGGGCTCCGGGCTGAGCCTGGGACGGGGGCTTGGGGTGCAGGAGTGAGGGTTGCAAGCTCTGGGAGGGAGTTTGGGTGCAGGGGTCATAGGTCACACTGCACCTAATCTCATAGAATCCACTGGACATTTCATGAGTTTTGCATGAGGCTCCGGGCTGGGGCAGAGTGTTGGGGTGCAGGAGAGGATGAGGGGTGCAGGCTCTGGGAGAGAGTTTGGGTGCAGGAGGGGGCTCCAGGGTGGGGCAGAGTGTTGGGGTGTGGGAGGGGGTGAGGGCTCTGGGAGGGAGTTTGGTGCAGGAGGGGGCTCTGGGCGCAGGGGATTGGGGTGCAGGAGGGGGTGAGAGGTGTGGGGTCTGGGAGGGAGTTGGGATGCAGGAGGGGGCTCCTGGCTGGGGCAAGGGTTAGGGTGACCAGACGTCCCGATTTTATCGGGACCGTCCCGATCGGGACCGTCCCGATATTTCGGTCTCTGTCCCGCGTCCCGACCGATCTGCAAGCAGCACTGTTTGTTTTTTTTCCCCTCAGCCGGGACTCGCTCGCTTTTTTTTTTTTTTTCCTTCCCTCAGCCGGGACTCGCTCAGCTTTTTTTTTTTTTCCCCTCAGCCACCCCCCACCCCCACCCCCATGTGTCCCGATATTTTATTTCCCTCATCTGGTCACCCTAGCAGGGGTGCAGGAGGGGGTGCGAGGTGCAGAAGAAAGTCAAGGAAAGTGTGGGCCCCTTACTGAATGAGGGAGGCAACCTAGTGACCGAGGATGTGGAAAAAGCTAATGTACTCAATGCTTTTTCTATAGAGGCTGATTTAAGCCATAGATTACATACCATAGTTAGTAGTTCTGCAATTTCATATTTGACTTCCTTCCAAAACCTCCTCTACAGACACCTCAATCTAAGATAGTTCCTCAGATTTTTCCCCTAAAAAGAATGGCTCAGATGTGGGGATCTCCCCTACATGCTCTTCAGTGAAGACTGATGCAAAGAATGTATTTAGTTTCTCCGCAATGGCCTTGTCTTCCTTGAGTGCTCCTTTAGCACCTCAATCGTCCAGTGGCCCCACTGACTCTTTGGCAGGCTTCCTGCTTCTGATGTACTTAAAATATTTTTTGCTGTTACTTTTTGTGGCTTTAGCTAGTTGTTTGTTGGAATCTTCTTTGCCTTGCCTTATTATACTTGACTTCCCAGAGTTTATACTTCTTTCTATCTTCCTCACTAGGATTTGACTTCCAGTTTTTAATGGATTCCTTTTTGCCTCCAGCTGCCCTTTTTACTCTGCTGTTTAACCATGGTGGCTTATTTATTTATTTATTTTGGTCCTCTTACTGTTTGTTTTTTAATTTGGGGGTATGCATTTAGTTTGAAACTCTATTATGGTGTTTTTAAATAGTGTCCCTGCAATTGGTAAGCATTTTACCCTTGTGACTCTTCCTTTTAATTTCAATTTAACTAGCTTCCTCATTTTTGTATAGTTCCACTTTTTGAAGTCAGCTGCTACTGTGGTGGATTTCTTTGGCATCTGTCACCCTACAATGATGTTAAATTTAATTACATTATCATTGTTCTTACTCAGCGGTTCAGCTATATTTACCTGTTGGACCAGATCCTATGATCAATTTAGGACTAAATCAAGAATTGCCTCTCCCCTTGTGGGTTCCAGGACTAGTTGCTCCAAGAATCCATCATTTAATGTGTCTAGAAATTTTATCTCTGCATCCCTTCTTGATGTGACATATACCTAGTCAATATGAGGATAATTGAAATCCCCAATTGTTATTGTGTTTTTGGTCTTTGAAGCCTCTCAAACCATCCTGAGTATTTCATAGTAACCATCACCATCCTGGCCAGGTAGTATATTCCTATACTCTTATTTTACTAACAATATCTATCCAGAGAAATTCTAGGTACAGTTTGATTAATTTAAGATTTTTACTTTATTTGATTCTATGCTTTCTTTCAAATATAGTGCCACTCCCATACCAGCATGACCTACTGTAATTCATATATATTTGTACCCTGGTACAAAACCCTGTCCTAATAATTTTTTGCCACACCACCAATCTGTGTGTCAGCCACAAATTTTATCAGCAGTGGGTTTGAGCATTGGTATGTAATCTATGGTTTAAATCAGCCTCTATGCAGTTACCTTTATCAATCTAATTTGTAATCTCATCAACAAATGAATCCAGGTTTATTTGACTAGACTTATTTTCCATAAAACCATGTTGATTGGCAATACTTATATTCCTATCCTTTAATTTTTGATTGATTTGACTTCTGCATCAGCTGTTTCATTATTTTGCTTCATATTGAAGTCAGGCTAACTGTCCTCTAATTACGTGGATCATTCCACTTACCCTCTTTTGAATACTGGAATAATATTAGTACTCGTGGGTGCAAGTTATCCGGGCCTGCAAATTTAAAAATGTTTATCCGTAGTAGATGCTATTTAACATCCTCATTAATGGACTGGAAAGTACTTCATTACCCACATGTGATAAGAATACATCCTCCTGCTTCTTTCCAAATTCAGGTCACAACTATTTATTGATCACTTTTGCTTCTCCTACACCCTGACCAACAATTTTATCATATCAATTTAGTAATGGACCTATATCATTTCTAGGATTTCTTTTGTTTCTTATTATCCTTTGCTCTGCCAGCCATAGATATTTTTCTCTGATGTCTTTAGTATCCCTTATCCATTTTCTACACTTTATAATGTCAAATTTATATTGATTGTTGTCTCCTTCCTCTTTTTTTCCATTTGTGGAAAGTGATTTGTATTTACTTTATCACATGTGGATGATGAATACTACACCCACTTCTGATGTCAACATTGTTAAAAAGATGTTGAAAAATTCACGTGGGTACAGAAAAGAACCACAGAAATAACAGGTAATAAAAGACTGTTAAATCTAGCAGAGAAAAGCAGAGCAAGAACAAATTGCTGGAAGCTGAAGCCAGACAAATTTAAATTTTAAATAAGGCGCACATTTTTAAACAGTGAGGTTGATTAACGATGGAACAAGCTGCCAAGGAAAGTGAACATAAAAACAGCCATACTGGGTCAGACCAAAGGTCATCTAGCCCAGTATCCTGTCTTCCAACCATTGCCAATGCCAGGTGCCCCAGAGGGAAGTGGTGGATTCTCCATCTCGTGATGCCTTAAAAATCAAGGTCTTGCCTTTCCTGAAGACATGCTTTAGACAAACAAGTAGTAACTGGGTGAAATTCTATGGCCTATATTTCTCAAGGAGCCAATATTAAAGGCACAACTGCAAACTATCCCAGTGCAAAGGAAAGACAGTAGGAGACCAATATGGTACTGTCAGGAGCTCTTTACCTGAAAATCAAAAAGGAATCCTACAAAAAGTGGTAATATGGACAAATTGCTAAGGAAGCGTACAAAAGATTAGAACAAGCATGTAGGGACAAAATCAGAAAGGTGTAAATCATTTTGTGCCTTAGCCTAACAAGGGACATAAAAGGGAAGGAGAGCTGATGACATCAAGAGGGCTGAAGTGTTTAATGCCTGTTTTGCTTCAGTCTTCACTAATGTCATATGTAAGACACAGGAGGTAACTGTCCTGCTCTACTCAGCACTGATGAGGCCTCAGTTGGAGTACTGTGTCCAATTTTGGGTACCACACTTTAGGAAAGAGGTGAATAAATTGGAGAGAGAGTCCAGAGGAAAGCAATAAAACTGATAAAAGGTTTAGAAAGCCTGATCTATGAGGAAAGGTTAAAAAATAGCTGGCACAATCTCCAAACTGTTAGCAATTATCTTTGAGAACTCAGAGGACGAGTGAGGCCCCTGAGTTCTAGAGAAGAGCAAACATAGTACCTATCTTTAAAAGGGGGAACAAATAGGATCTGGGGAATTATAGACCAGTCAGCCTAACTTCAATACCTGGAAAGATACTGGAATAAATTATTAAACAATCAATTTGTAAGCACCCATAGGATAAGGTTAGAAAGACTAGCCAGCATAGATTTGTCAAGAACAAATCTTACCAAACCAACCTAATTTCCTTCTTAGACAATTACTAGCCTAGTGGATGGGAGAAACAGATGATGTGATATATTTTGATTTTAGTAAAGATTTTGACATAGTGCCACATGACATTCTCAAAAGAAAATTAGGGATTTGTCACCTAGATGATATTACTGTAAAGTGGGGTGCACAACTGGTGGAAAGACCATACTCCAAGAGTAATTATCAATGGGTTCACTGTCAAACTGGAAGGGTCCCACAGGGCTCAATGCTGTGTCTAGTACTATTCAATATTTTCATTAAAGACTTGCACAATGAAGTGGAGAAGCTGCTCATAAAATTTACATAAGATAAGAACAGCCATATTGGGTCAGAACAATGGTCCATCTAGCCCAGTATCCGGTCTTCCAACAGTGGCTGGTGCCACATGCTTCCATCCCCTGTCATCCAGTCCCAGCTTCTAGTGCCCAGAGATTTAGGGACACCTAGAGCATGGAGTTGCATCCCTGACCATCTTGGCTAACAGCCATTGATGGACTAATCTCCATGAATTTATCTAATTCTTGTCTGAACCCAATTACACTTTTGGTCTTCACAATATCCCCTGGCAATGAGTTCCTCAGGTTGACTATGCGTTGTGTGAAGAAGTAATTCCTTATGTTCTTTTAAACCTGTTGCCTATTAATTTCATTGGTGACCCCTAGTTCTTGTGTTATGTGAAGGGGTAAGTAACACTTCCTTTCACTTTGTCCACACCATTCATGATTTTATAAATCTCTATGATATCCCCCATTAGTTGTTTCTTTTCTAAGATGAACAGTCCCAGTCTTTTTAATCTCTCCTCATATGGAAGCTGTTCCATCCCCCTAATCATTTTTGTGGCCCTTCTCTGTACCTTTTCCAATTGCAATAGATCTCTTTTGAGATGGGGCAACCAGAACTGCACACAGTATTCAAGATGTCAGCGTATCATGGATTTATATAATAGCATGATGATAGTACATGTCTTATTATTTATCCCTTTCCCAATGGTTCCTAACATTCTTTTTGCTTTTTTGACTGCATCTGCACATTTAGTGGATTTTTTCAGGGAACTATCCACAATGACTCCAAGATCTTTCTTGAGTGGTAACAGCTAATTTAGACCCCATCATTTTGTATGTATAGGTGGCATTGTTTTCCACTGTGCATTACTTTACATTTATAAACACTGAATTTCATCTGCCATTTTGTTGCCCAGTCACCCAGTTTAGTGAGATCCTTTTTAACTCTTCACAGTCATTTTAGTTAAATCCAATCTTGAGTAATTTCATATCATCTGCAAGCTTTGACACCTCAGTTTCCCCTTTTTTTCCAGATCATTTATGAACAGTATTGGCCCCAGTACAGTAATTTGCAGATGACATCAAGCTGGGAGGGGTTGCAAGCACTTTGAAGGACAGGATTAAAATTCAAAATGAACTTGGCAAATTATTGAATTTCATCTTGTTGATTTCAGACCAGTTTTCTAAAGGCAAGTGCAAAGTACTACACTCTGAAAGGAAAAATCAAATGGACAGCAACAATGGGGGAAAACTGGCTAGGTGGTAGTACTGCTGAAAAGGATCTGGGGGCTACAGGGGATCACAAACTGAAGGAGTCAACAATGTGATGCAGTTGCGAAAAAGGCTAATATTCTGGGGTGTATTTAACAGGAGTGTTGTATGTACGACACGGGAGGTAATTATCCCATTCTACTTGGCACTAGTGAGGCCTCGGCTGGAGTACTGTGTTCAGTTCTGGGTACCACACTTTAGGAAAGATGTGGATAAATTGGAGAGAGTCCAGAGGAGAACAACAAAAAATGGTAAAAGGTTTAGAAAACCTGACCTATGAGGAAAGGTTAAAAAAACAACAACCCCTTTTAGTTACATGCTCTTTAAAATCCATCTCAGTCCTCCAAATTTCCTTCTTACATATTGCCTATTGGCTTCATTAGGATTAACTTTCCATATTCTGAAGGACCTCTCTTTGTCTTGAATAATCTCTTGAACCTGGTATTTAGCCTTACCAGTTAACTTCTTGCCTTCCTGGTTCTTCTAAAGTCCTCATCTTTTCAATCTCTTTGTGGACAGATGTCTCTCCAAGCTTCTAATCATTCTCAACTGCCTCTGAACCCTCTTTTTTTGCTGTACCCTTTCTGAAATAGGGTGACCAGAACTGAACACTATATCTCAGATAAGAATTCCTGTTGATTTATATAAAAGGCATAACACTTGCAGCATACTATTCCTAACATTTTGTTTACTGCATTGAGCCCTGATGCCCACGGACAAGGTCATTTTCCTGACTTCTAATTTAACTATGGGAAGCCAGCAATGTTGCTATTTGTTTATGGTTTGTATTACAGTAACAGCTAGGGAATCTAATCAAGGATCCAGGATCTCATTGTGCTAGGTGCTGTACAAGCAATTAACGTCAGTTCCTGCCTGAGAGATCTCATAATCTAGGTCCCACAAGATACAATGGATGGATGAAAGAGAAATGGGCTATGGCCAAGTTAACAGGAAGATGAATTCTTTGCTTCAGTCTTCATGGCTGAGGATGTTAGGGAGATTCCCAAACCTGAGCCATCCTTTGGAGGTGACAAATCTGAGGAATTGTCACAGATTGAAGTCTCACTAGAGGACGTTTTGGAATTAATTGATAAACTTAACAGTAAAAAGTCACCAGGACCAGATGGCATTCACCCAAGAGTTCTGAAAGAACTCAAATGTGAAATTGCAGAACTATTAAATATGGTTTGTAACCTGTTCTTTAAATCAGCTTCTGTACCCAATGACTGGAAGATAGCTAATGTAACACCAATATTTTAAAAGGGCTCTAGAGGTGATCCCGGCAATTACAGACCGCTAAGTCTAATGTCAGTACCAGGCAAATTAGTTGAAACAATAGTAAAAAATAAAATTGTCAGACACATAGAAGGACATAACTTGTTGGGCAAAAGTCAACGTGGTTTCTGTAAAGGGAAATCATGTCTTACTAATCTATTAGAGTTCTTTGAAGGGGTCAACAAACATGTGGACAAGGGGGATCCAGTGGACATAGTGTACTTAGATTTCCAGAAAGCCTTTGACAAGGTCCCTCACCAAAGGCTCTTACGTAAATTAAGTTGTCATGGGATAAGAGGGAAGATCCTTTCATGGGTTGAGAACTGGTTAAAAGACAGGGAACAAAGGGTAGGAATAAATGGTAAATTTTCAGAATGGAGAGGGGTAACTAATGGTGTTCCCCAAGGACCAATCCTATTCAACTTATTCATAAATGATCTGGAGAAGGGGGTAAACAATGAGGTGGCAAAGTTTTCAGATGATACTAAACTGCTCCAGATAGTTAAAACCAAATCAGACTGTGAAAAACTTCAAAAAGATCTCACAAAACTAAGTGATTGGGCAACAAAATGGCGAATGAAATTTAATGTGGATAAATGTAAAGTAATGCTCATTGGAAAAAATAACCCCAGCTATACATACAATATGATGGGGGCTAAGTTAGCTACAACTAATCAGGAAAGAGATCTTGGAGTCATCGTGGATAGTTCTCTGAAGACGTCCATGCAGTGTGCAGCGGCAGTCAAAAAAGCAAACAGGATGTTAGGAATCATTCAAAAAGGGATAGAGAATAAGACAGAGAATATCGTATTGCCCTTATATAAATCCATGGTACGTCCACATCTTGAATACTGCATACAGATGTAGTCTCCTCATCTCAAAAAAGCTATATTGGCATTAGAAAAAGTTCCGAAAAGAGCAACTAAAATGATTAGGGGTTTGGAACGGGTCCCATATGAGGAGAGATTAAAGAGGCTAGGACTTTTCAGCTTGGAAAAGAGGAGACTAAAGGGGGATATGATAGAGGTATAGAAAATCATGATTGATGTGGAGAAAGTGAATAAGGAAAAGTTATTTACTTGTTCCCATAATATAAGAAGTAGAGGCCACCAAATGAAATTAATGGGCAGCAGGTTTAAAACAAATAAAAGGAACTTCTTCTTCACACAGCTCACAGTCAACCTGTGGAACTCCTTGCCTGAGGAGGTTGTGAAGGCTAGGACTATAACAGGGTTTAAAAGAGAACTAGATAAGTTTATGGAGGTTAAGTCCGTTAATGGATATTAGCCAGGATGGGTAAGGAATAGTGTCCCTAGACTCTGTTTGTCAGAGGGTGGAGATGGATGGCAGGAGAGAGAGCACTTGATCATTACCTGTTAGGTTCACTCCCTCTGGGGCACCTGGCACTGGCCACTGTCGGCAGACAGGATACTGGGCTGGATGGACCTTTGGTCTGACCCAGTACGGCCGTTCTTATGTTCTTATGAGCAAGTTTAGCATAGTAGGAGTAGCCCCAGCTCTTGTAGGACAAGTATTTTTCAGACATAGCAGTAGAAGTAAATTCTAAGAAGGGATTTGAAGGAGGACAAGGAGTTTTCTCCATGTGTAAGGGCAGCATGGGAGAAAACACAAAGGTGCTGGTGGGACAAGTGGACTAGCAGGTGCATGACTAGCACTGCTGGCATAGCAGAGTTGGGGGGGCAGGGTCAATGTCAAGATAATAGAAATATTAAGTAGGATGGGGCTAAATTATGAAGGGCGTTAAGGGTCAAGATGAGGCACTTGCGAAGCAATGTGTATGAGGGGTCCAAAATCCCTCTTCCACTGTGAATTTCACCTGCCATTACTTCCCAAGTCAGCTAGCTTGGCTAAGTCTTTCTAGAGTTCCTCAGTCTTGATACAAGTGCTGGAGTTGTACTTGCTAGACCCAATTCGCGCACACACTGGAGTGATGCTCTGGTTTACAGTCCCATCTGCATTGCTACAAATGGCCACGTAAGGCACAGGGCATAAAAATAAGGAATAAATGGTCTGTTTTCAGAATGGAGAGAGGTAAATAGTGGTGTCCCCCAGGGGTCGGTACTGAGACCAGTACTGTCCAACATATTCATAAAAGATCTGGAAAACGGGTTAAATAATGAGGTGGCAAAATTTGCATATGATATAAAATTACTCAAGATAAGTCAAAAGCTGACTGTGAAGAGTTACAAAGGGATCTCACTAAACTGGGTGACTGTGCAACCAAATGGCAGATGAAATTCAATGTGGATAAATGCAAAGTAATGCACATTGGAAAACACAATCCTAACTATACATACAAAATGATGGAGTCTAAATTAGCTGTTATCATTCAAGAAAGCGATCTTGGAGTCATTTTGGATAATTCTCTGAAAACATCTGCTCAATGTGCCGAGGCAGTCAAAAAAAGCTAACAGAATGTTCGGAACCATTAGGAAAGGGATATATAACAAGACAGAAAATATCAGAATGCCACTATATAAATCCATGGTACGCCCACATCTTGACTACTGTGTGCAGATCTGGTCGCCCCATCTCAAAAAAGATATATTGCAATTGGAAAGGGTACAGATAACAGCCACAAAAATGATTAGGGGTATGGAACAGCTTCCACATGAAGAGAGATTAGTAAGACTGGGACTTTTCAGCTTAGAAAAGAGATGACTAAGGGGGGATATGACAGAGGTCTATAAAATCTTGACTAGTGTAAAGAAAGTGAATAAGGAAACGTTATTTACTCCTTCACGTAACACAAGAACTAGGGGTCACCAAATTAAATTAATAGGGAGCAGGTTTTAAACAAACAAAAGGAAGTACCTTTTCACACAACACAATCAACCTGTGGAACTCTTTGCCAGACGATATTGTGAAGGCCAAGACTATAACAGAGTTCAAAAAAGAACTAGATAAGTTCATGGAGGATAGGTCCATCAATGGCTATTAGCCAGGATGGGCAGGGATGCGACACCATGTGCGCCAGAAGCTGGGAGTGGACGACAGGGGATGGGTCACTTGATGATTACCTGTTCTGTTCATTCCCTCTGGGGCAGCTGGCATTGGTCTGACCCAGTATGGCCGTTCTTATGTAGAGCAACAGAATCAGGTCCACAGGTCTTGCGTCCTTCTCCAATTAGCTCTAGAGGCCTATCTTCCCCACCCTTCAGCTTGGCCTTGTCCAAAGAAGCTGGACTGGTTGCTGCTTCTGTGCAGGAAGCAGTGTCCTTTCCACTTCTCTACATACCCAGAGGAGGCTAGCAGGGGAAGGGGAAGAGGAGAAGATCAAGCGTGAGCCCACTGTTACCATCTGGTAGCTGAGGGAAGCATTGAAGACCTTTGAACCCACTCCTTTGAAGGAGTATAGTTCATAGGTGTCCCTTAGTACCTTGGGAGGCCTTTCAGTCTAAGAGCCTTATGTGAAGTTTCCCTCTGGGCTGGGGCCCAGTTCTACTCCCACACATCCTCATGTAACTGGGAGTGACTTCATGAAGCCCAACTTTTTTCTCACTCGTTCAGCCCAGTGTGAACCACAAGATTGATTAGTCTGGAAAGCCTGCCTTAGACTGAGCTTCTTTTCTAATCTGAGCAACCAAAGGCAGAACTTTCTATGACAGAAAGCCAAAACTAGATACATTCAGATGAGAAATAAGGTGCATTTTTTAAATAGGGAGGGTAATGGACCATTGGAACAACTTCTAGGGACATGGTAGGTTCTATGTCACTTGAAGTCTTACTGGATGCCTTTCTAAAATAAATGTTCTAATTCAACCAGGAGTAATAGGCTCAATATAGGAATCATTAAGTGAAACTCTCTGGCTTGTGTTTACAGAGGTCAGATTAGATAAATAATAATGGGTCCATCAGGCCTTAAGTCTATGAATCAGGAGCAACTGCACAGGACTCAATTTTTCTCTAACCCTCATCTGACCCAGGAGTCAGGCCCCTGAAGTCACTGCAGTGTTATATGCCAGTGTAAATCTGCTCTAAGTAAAAGGAGAAGTGGGTCAGAGTCATTCCTTTCTCTCTTACATTCTACTGCCTGATGTCAGCTCCCACTGAAGTCTCAGTGCTCCGGGCTCACTCTGCTATTTTCCTGCCTAGTGCTGTGTCTCTGGTGCTTGTTGTTACGTGTTTCACTTGCACAGCTAGTTCCCAGCCTGCCTCTCTCTCAGCTGAGCCCCTCCCTGACTAGACCTGCTTGTCTGCCTCAGACACTCCCAAACATTGAGGTCTTCCTGGTGCTACATGCACCAGCAGAAAGAATGGCTGTGAGGCAGCAGTGCATGGGATAATCCCTCTGGAAAAGGGGTGGTTCCATGTGATCTCTGCCTGTTCCTAGCATCAGCCCTGTATGCACACACAACCTTTTGGGCTCAGGCACTTTGCCTTTCTCAGAACCCCAACCTTTCAGCACATAAGAGACAAGTAGCATGTGGAGAGGAACCGACTTCACAAAAAACTCCTTGACTTGTTGGATCTTTGAGGTAACAATGAAATGCCCAGATCTACTCAGTAAGGAGGAACTTCCAAACCCCAATGAGGACAGAGATGTAATCCAAAAGGACCTAGAGGGGTTAGAAATCTGGCAGGGAAGCAGAGGGAGGTACAGCCTGGACACATGCAGTTAACATAGTACTTAGACCTGAGTTCGCTATCGGCTGTGGCAGCAAACAGACCAATGTGAGTTTGAAGCTGCATATCCAGAGGCTTCATGCGAACAGTCTCTTGCTAGGGCACTGGTGTGTTCACACCTGAAATATCATGTTTAGTTCTGGGCACAATGACAGGCAGACACTGACAAATTGAAGGGAGTTCAGAAGAGCCACAGAAACAAGCAGGAGCCAGAAGATCTGAGTTATGGGGACAGATTTAAATAATTAAACCTGCCTGGTTTGACTAAGGGGGCAGCTCATTGCTGTGGAAATGTAAAATGAGACCAAAGAACACTAGAAAATGTTCTGTAGTGGATACTCATGCTCTGCCTGCCCCTCACCCCCAAAGATGGGCATGATGGACTGGTAAGACTTTTCCAGCTCAGGGGATGCTAGTGCTTTCTAGTCCCGTAAAGTTGGGATCTAGGCTCAGCCCTCCCAGGGCCTGGCTCGAGATGCAATGACTTCTTTTACTAAAGATTTATCTCCCACCAACAAAGGCTCCTTCCAACCCAGGCCTCACTTTTTATCACTTCTTCTTGAAGAGGAAAGTTGTCTCAGCCACCACCTTTAGTTCCCAAACATTTCCCAGAATTCATTGAACTGGCCATATTGCTGCTTGCAAGGAGGCTTTGCAACAGTCCTTGTAAAGGATTTTGGAGCACATCAGAGCCCCAAAGTGCCTGCCCCTACACAAGTGAGAAGAAATAGGACCTATTTTCCAGGACATGGGGATGGATACCTTCATAGGAAGGAACAGTTTGGGACCTGCTTGTTGCTCGGGACACTGGTCTGGGACCACAGTTGGACCTTCACAGCCCCACCAGTTGTCTCCACCATGCCCTGACAGCAATTATTCTTTCCCTTTAATGTTTTTTCTTGTGCTTTCTGCTGACCTCTCTCTGTTTCTGTCTGCCTGCAAAAATGGAGTCTGAGCTGAGGGTTAACAACTTTGCCTGGGCTACAGTGGAGGCTCTTGCAGGGGACTGGACTAGATGACCTCTCGAGGTCCCTAGGTCCAATGATTCTATTGAGGCATGTGCCTTCTTGTGACAGTGTTATGTTATTGGCTCTTGCTCCAGACCCCCTCTCTGGGTATCTGACCAGCCTGTATTGGCCACTCTAGGTTAGTGCATTTGACTGGAATACAGTCCCATTCCTAGCACAAAATGGTTTCACATGAGCCAGTCACCGTCTATGCAGCATGATACAGTGTAAAAAATGAGCGATACCTGCCTGCATCAGTCTAGAAGGAATTTCACTCTCATTGAGGTCATGGTTAGTGGGTGAGGAACTCACTTTCCTGTATTAATTCACCTAATCTCTCAATTTCATTCAGTTGCCTGTATCATACCTGGTATGTGCATATACACACTTCAGCCCATGAACTAGGCTAACAAGCTCCAACATCCACGTTAGTAATGTATTGGGTACAGTTGGACACAAGACAGACCCCAGGAAGACAGTGATGGGGGATCCTTCTCAACACCTGAGTGACCCTACTGGACCCCCTTTCAATGCTACCTTCCCATTCTGTTCAGGAGGGACTCATGGCATATTCCCTTCTTGGGAGCTGAAGGCAAGCCAGATGGTTGGAACATCTAGGGCAGGGATCAGCAACCTTTGGCATGCGGCTCACCAGGGAAAGCACCCTGGCGGGCCGGGCCGTTTTGTTTACCTGCTGTGACGAAGTGGGACTGTTCTTAATGTTTCCTCTGAATACTGTATGGGTGCCTCAGTTTCCCCTATGCAGTTCTTAAGTATCTAGGTGGTGGGATAAGGGTGTATGATTGTTGCAGAGCGAAGGGCCAGTGCACATAAATGCCTGACACTTTGTCTCCTGGCAACTGATGGCCTGGACCCCTCCTCTGCAAAGGTGCCAACTGAAGGTGTTGGAGACAAAGAGATCAGGTGACCTCCTAGCCCGGGAAAGGGACAAAGCCGAGAGGAGGAGGGGCTGGAGGGGGTTTTCAGTTTGGAGCTGGCTGGGGAAACGGAGGGGTGCCCAGACGGGGCTCTGGTCCCCCTGGGGCTCCAAGATGGACCTAACTGAGGGGGTCCTGTTGTCTGTACCTGCAAGACCTGTTTTAGACCGTGTTCCTGTCATCTAATAAACCTCTGTTTTACTGGCTGGCTGAGAGTCACGTCTGACTGCGAAGTGGGGGGTGCAGGCAGAACCTCTGGCTTCCCCAGGACCCCGCCTGGGCGGACTCGCTGTGGGAAGCGCACGGAGGGGCATATGCTGAATGCTCCAAGGAGAGACCCAGGAGGTGAAGCCGTGTGAGCTTCTTGTCCTGCAGACAGTCTGCTCCGAGGGAAAGGAGGCTCCCCAAAGTCCTGACTGGCTTTGTGGGGAGCAGTTCCAGAGCATCGCCCGGGGACTCCGTGACACCTGCCGCGTCTGCAGGTTCGGCCGATCGTGGCTCCCACTGTCCGCGGTTCGCCAGGCCAATGGGGGCGGCGGGAAGCGGCGGCCAGTACATCCCTCGGCCCGCGCTGCTTCCCATAGCCCCCATTGGCCTGGGACGGCAAACCGTGGCCAGTGGGAGCCGCGATCGGCCGAACCTGCAGACATGGCAGGTAAAGAAACCGGCCCGGCCCACCAGGGTGCTTACCCTGGCGGGCCGTGGGCCAAAGGTTGCCGATCCCTGATCTAGGTGATTCTGAGACCAGAGTAAGGCAAGGAGAAAAGTAGAAAAGAAGTCACATGTTCTAAGCTTCCCTTTGAAGTGGTTACTAGGACAATGAATCATCCCTGCCTATCTCACAAAGTAAAAAAATCTACTGTGATACCAGGATGAGGGATAGATAAATCCAGCCTGCACAAAGTCACTTGGACAAAGCCTGATGTTTAGAACTGTTTATTTTGTGCACATTAAAACAGACTCGAAACTGAAGGGAGATTGAGTGTGGGAAGGGTCTGTACAGAAAGTTATACACGGAGAGGGCAGCCCCAAGCAAAGGGCCTGAAGTGCCAAAGTCAGACCCTCACACTGGATTTGTACATAGCAGGGAGCCACAGGAGGGTGGGTAACAGAGAGGGTGGGAAAACAACAAGAGAAGGTGTAATTTGGGGAGGGGAGATTCTGGCAAATCAGCAAAACTGATTACAGTGTCCCCTCTGTGGGTTGTCTTGGGCCTCTGTTTCCATTACAAGCTGAGTTGGGTCTTAGGAGTTTACTAGTAAAACTCCCCATCCTTAGTGGGACTGTGAAAAACTTGCCAAATGTAACTTTACTAAAAGTTCAAAATATCTCATTTGGGCTGGAAATGTCCCAGGGACAGCTGCAGGATATTTTTGGTTTAGAATGTTTTGAGCACATGAAAATAGGGGCAAATGCAGGTGTCTCCTGAGCCAGGAGTATCCCCTGGTGCAGTCATACCAGACTATGGAGCATGATACTATCACCTGCCTACTTTGACATGACATCCTACAGCCACAAAACGAGGATAATGTTGCCTTCTCATAATGCCATCATGGTATTCCACCTCTGACAGGGCATGACAGTCCCTCCAGAGCCCCAGCCAGAAGAAGATACGCTATCTTAGGCCCATGGCTGGATGGGTAAAAGTGTGTTATAACCCTCCCCTCATAGCCCCGGTTAAAGTGTGCTACAGCTTTTCAGCCCAGTAGGCTCTTTGACTCTTATCACATACTATGCATACATAGAATCATAGAAACATAAGGTTAGAAGGGAGCACAAGGGGTCATCTAGTCTAACCCCCTGCCAAGATGCAGGATTTGTTGTGTCTAAACCATCCAAGACAGTTGGCTAACCAGCCTCCTTTTGAAAACCTCCAGTGAAGAAGCTTCCACAACCTCCTGAGGCATCTGTTCCATTGTCCTACTGTCTGTATTCCATCTGAAACTGAGTGCAACCTTTATAAACAAGGTGTCTCCAACCAAATCAAGTCACCAAAGACACTATTCTTCCTTCAAATCCCCATTTCCATGATTGCCCCAGCAATACAGAGAGCCCCGGTCTGAAGCCAGCCCAGTGCTGAATTGCATTTCATTCACCAGAACCATTTCTGAGTGCCTGGGAAATGAGGCCTTCCCAGTGCTTAATTTGTGACAGGGCTGATCCCCGGCACCTCTAGACTTGGCAGTTCAGGGCCCCGGCACTTCCGGGCCCGGCAGCTCAGGGCCCCGGCACCTCTGGGCTTGCTGCATCAGTTATGAATGTAAAAAGATTGCTTGAGCCCCGGCCCCTCTTTCATTACAAATTAAGCACTGGGCCTTCCCCTCGACTTTGTGTGTAGAGAGAGTTCTGTCACAGGAAAGACAAGGGTTTTCCATCTGCAGAGGAAAACAAGAGTGCATGTACGTGTCTCTTTGCATGTGTATGTTCTGTGTGTGCGGGCATATGGAGGGAGGCCAGGGCAGGCAAAGCAGCAGAGGGTGGCAGCAACTGTTTCTTTGTCCCTGCCCACCTTGCCTCCTCCCCTTTCCAGTCCTGTAACCCAGTTAGTCTTTTTCATCTTAATGTGCTGACCAGAACCTCCCAGTGCAGCATTTCCCGTCAATTTACACAGATATGCTGCAGGCGCCCCTCTGAGGAGTGAGTCACATGTATGCAGCTTCTATCAGGTTGTGGATCCCCTCCCAGGTGGAATCAGAAAAGTTACTTTCCTTGGGGCATTCAGAAGAAGACTGGACAGAGACCTGACAAAAAGCTGTAAGGAAGAATCCTGTGCCAGGGGTTGGGACAGATGAGAACAGCTTCCCTCCGCAACCCCCAGTCTTTACAGGGATCCTCTTTCCCCCAACAAGCATTTTTGGTTAGTCTCTGCTGCGATCCCCTTTCCCTCCCAGCCAGTCTGCTAGGATCTTCCCCTAGAAGATCCACTGCTGGGCTCCAAGTATTATCTCCACTGCTGGGCTCTTCCACAGATTAATACTTCATAAACTGTGGAAGAATGGCTGTCTTAAACACTGCAGCAACCGCTTGAGGCAACGCACCCAGACTGCGAACTGGGAGAGTCCCTGGTTCCCAAGCTCCCGCTCACCTGCAGCCTTTGGCTTGCTCTCTCCAGGGCCAGAGCCCCAGTGAGTCCCCTGAGTCCCTCAGAGTAAGTAATTTAGGAAACCTAAACTTTTCCTACCTTCCCAGGTAAGCCAGCGCAGGTGGTGGGTCTCGCTCTGGGCTCTGCCTCTCCCCCTGACGTGCCTGAAGCCTGATTCACTGGCACCTCAGACAGGCCAGAGTGAAGCTCCACCCAGGGCAGAGGGTGAGTAAGCTAGCGAGCAAGGCACAAACTCTGGAGAGTTATTCCCCAGGATTGCAAGAGAGCGAGATAAGGGCAGTGCATTCCTGAGCCACAGGCTATTTGCCTCTCCCTTCCTGCCTTCCTTGCAGCCTATCGCACCAGCTTGGAGCTCAGGTCTCCTCCTGCAGGAAGGGAAAAAACAACTCCCAGCGGCTCCCAGCGATTCTGAAATTCAACACTTCACAGACTGAAAAGAAAGTGATTTAGACATGCCCTGACTGAGCCTTGCACAGCTCCATTCGGGAGTGTTCCCAGCCCTTTCCCCCAGCAGATGACCAACAGCGAGGTCTGACCAGTTCCAGTGTCCCCACAGTGTGACAGGATAGCTTGTATTTAGCAGCAGCTGGCCACCCATTCGGGTTAGTTCTAAAGATGATTTCTAGCTTTTTGGTCTTCACTAGCATAGGCTCATGTTGGCAAAGCTGCAACAAAAACGTTCAAGTCCTGAGGGGCCTATAGTCACTTTGACACCTCCTAGGCCCAAGTGATCAGTGAGTAGAATAGGATACAATAACCGTGACATCAACCCCACACAATAAGGGCCATAAATACCCACCCAGATTCCACTTAGAGAGCTAAAATGCTGCCTTTATCTGCACCCAGCACAGCTGCCAGGGCCTGATCTAGCCCTCATTGTGGGCTGGCATCCCCCTTTGCACTGGAGAGACCTGGAAATTCGCCACATTGAGAAACTGCAACTACCTAGAGATTATTGGCTTACAAATTGGCACTCAGAGTGTGAGCTGTTTGGGGGCTGAGCCTATGTCTCACTACCTACCCGAGCAGTGCACAGCACAATTCGAGTGGTTGGAGCCTTCAGCATGATAGTAATGCTACTAATAATCATTCCCACAGGGGTTACCCCATGCCCCAACTGTGTGCATACCCCCAACCTCCCCAGTCAGAGCCAGAGAATGACAAAAAGGCTGAAAAGAAAAATGCAGCATGCTCCAGGGTAGAGGGTTTAAGATGAGGGAGGTGGCTCCTGCCTAGGTGAAAGGAAGTGGCTGGGCAAAATTTTCTAGTCCAGACCACAAAGGGTTAATAAAGTGAGATTTCCCTCAATTGAGGGTGGGGCAGCTGCCTGTTATTTTGTCTTTCATGTTCTACCTTATTAAGCTTGGCAACAGCTGTGGCTGGTTGTGCAAAGGGTGGTGCCCAGGACTGCAGCAGAGGGAGCGGCTCAGGAGGCAGCTCCAATGAGTGAAGCTGTGAGCTGACTCACCTTGGTAACCCAATTCCTGACCAACACAGGGAAGTCTCTCTGATGGGGGGCGAGGCTTGCAGTGCTTTGTGTTTGCTCTGACAAATGGACACAAGGGATCATAGTCCACACCACATAGCCTCTGTGGGATCATAACCCCCCCCCAACACACACGCACCTTGACAGAGACCTGAGGGTTCTCTGCCTCTTTTCTTACAGCAGCACTCATAGAGCTGGCCATATGAATAAAATCTCATTGAACTGGACTACAAATTGCATAGAGACAGACAGGACAAGACCCCAGCTATTGTAAGTGGGGGAAAGAGTCTAGGTGCTTAGGGTAGGATTCACAAGGGGACTTGGCTCCCTGCCATCCAGTGGAATTTACAACCCTGAGTTAGGTGCCTTACACAATGCTTGGGGAAAGTTAGGAGCCTATTATTGTAGTGCCTAGGAGCCCCGGTCATGGACCAGGACCCCATTGTGCTAGGTGCTGTACAAACACAGAACAAAAAGGCAGTCCATGCCCCAAAGAGTTTGCAATGTAAGTATAAGACAAGGGGAAACAGATAGATACAGATGGATGGGGGAGTACAAGGACACAAGGAGACAATATTGGTCAGCATGAGAGGTGGTGGCCTAAGAATGGGATTCCCAAAAGCCAGCATGCTGAGCAGGGAACTGTCTAAACTAGTCAGTAGGAAATGCCAAGGAGAATGGTGTGACCTAAGGCAGTGGTTTTCAAACTGTGGGTTGCGACCCAGTACGGGGTCACGGAATGTAAGACACTGGGTCCCGGCGGCTCTGGTCAGCACCGTCGACCGGGCCATTAAAAGTCCCATTGGCGGTGCTGAGCTGCTTGCGTACCTCCGCCTAGGAGCTGGACCTGCTGCTGGTCACTTCCAGGGCGCAGTGCGGTCCGTGATGCCAGGACAGGCAGGAAGCCTGCCTTAGCACCCCTGCTGCACCGCTCACTGGGAACCACCCGAGGTAAGCCTGTGCCCCAACCCAACACATTTTGTTTGACTATGACTGCCCTGTCCCCATCATTATTTATCACTCTGCCAATCTTTGTCACCTGCAAATTTTACCAGCAGTGATTTTATACTTTCTCCCAAATCATGAATAAAAATGTTGAATCGTCTCAGACCTAGAACCAATCCCCGCAGAGGCCCACTAGAAACACCCCCATTCACTAATGATGCCCCGACCAGTCAGCCAGTTCTTAATTAATTTAACATGTGCTTTATTGATATTTATAGTGCTACTTTTAAAATCAGAATGTCATGGGGTAATAAGTAAAATGCCTTACAGAACTCTAAGTATATTATATCTAAAGAGACAAGGTGCATGAAGTAATATCTTTTATTGGACCAGCTTCTGTTGGTGAAAGAGAGGATTTCAAGATTTCAAGCTACACATAGTCTTCAGGTCTGGGTAGGCTAGGGGATGGGGCCGAGGGGTTCGGAGTGTGGGAGGGGGCTCCAGGCTGGGGCAGGGGGCTGGGGTGTGGGAGGAGGTGAGGGCTCCAGCTGGGGGTGCAGGCTCTGGTGTGGGGCCAGAAATGAGGGGTTCAGGGTGCATGAGGGGGCTCTGGGCTGGGGAAGAGGGTTGGGGTGTGGTGGGGTGAGGTCTCTGGCTGGGAGTGCGGGCTCTGGGGTGGGGCCAGGGACGAGGGGTTTGGGGTGCAGGAGGGGGCTCTGGGCTGGGGGGTCAAGGGTTTTGGAGTGTGGGATGGTGCTCCGGGCTGAGGCAGAGGGTTGGGGTGTGGGAGTGGGTGAGGGCTCCAGCTGGGGGTGCGGGCTCTGGGGTGGGGCCAGAAATTAGGGGTCCAGGGTGTGTGAGAGGGCTCTGGGCTGGGGAAGGGGGTTGGGGTGTGAGGGGGGGGTGTGGGCTCTGGCTGGGGGTGGGGGCTCAGGTGGGCCATGGATGAGGGGTTTGAGGTGCAGGAGGGGGTTCTGGGCTGGGGCAGAGGGGCTTGGAGTGTGGGAGGGGGTGCGGGCTTTGGGAGGAAGTTTGGGTGCAGGAGCGGGCTCAGGGCTGGGCCAGCGGGTTGGGATGTGGGCTCCGGGAGGGAGTTTGGGTGCAGGAGGAGGCTCAAGGTGGGGCAGGCAGTTGGTGTGTGTGGGGGGGTGCGGGCTCTGGAAGGGAGTTGGGCTGAGGAAGGGGGTTCAGGGGTGGGGAAGGGAGTTCGGGGTGTGGTGCAGGCTCCAGGCGGCACTTACCTGAGGCGGTTCCCGGAAGCAGCAACATGTCCTCTGGCTCCTAGGTGCAGTGGCGGCCAGTGAGGTGCCATGTGCTGCCCTCGCCCGCAGGCACTGCCCCCGCAGCTCCCATTGGCTGTGGTCCCAGCCAATGGGAGCTGTGGAGCCAGCACTCAGGGCATGGGCAGTGTGCGGAGCCTCCCTGGCCGCCCCTGCGTCTAGGGGCCACAGGGATAGGCTGGCCGCTTCCGGGAGCCATCTGGAGCCAGGGCAGGCAGGGAGCCTGCCTTAGCCTTGCCGCACCACTGACTGGATTTTAATGGCCCGGTCAGCACTGCCAGGGTCCCTTTTTGACTGGGTGTTCCATTGAAAAACCAGATGCTTGGCAACCCTAAAATCTGCTACAACACTGCATATATTATATCTACATAGTTACCATTAGCAACCAAACTTGTAATCTCATCAAAGAATGAAATCAGGTTTGTTTGACAAGACCTTTTTTTTTCTCTTTAAAACCATGTTGATGCGGGATGGGGGTTGGGTTTAGTATTTGGATAGGTGATGTATGTGGGGGGAGCTGGTACCCAGACGGGTGATGAATGGTGTGGGGGTTAGTACCAGAGAGGTGATGCAAGAGATGGTTGTACCTGGATGGGTTGGGGGGTTGGTATCTTGATGGGGGATGTTGGGGATAATTGGTCTGGAGGAGTGGTACCTGGATGGGGGATGGTGGGTTGGTACCTGGATGGGGGATGGGATTGGGGGTTGGTACCGGGATGGGGAATGGGGGGTTGGTAGGTGGAGGGGGGGTGTTGGGGATAATTGGTCGGGAGGAGTGGTACCTGGATGGGGAATGGGGGGTTGGTGAGTTGGTACTGGGATGGGGTGGGGGTTTGGTACCTGGATGGGGTGGGGGGGGGTGGGAGCTGCATGGGGGAGGGGGGGGGGGCGGGGCAGGGGGGGGGTTGGGACCGGGGGGGGGGATGGGGTGGGGGGTTGGTATGTTGATGGGGGATGTTGGGGATAATTGGTCTGGAGGAGTGGTACCTGGATGGGGGATGGGGTGTGGGGGTTGGGGGGTGGGGTGGTTGAGGGGGGGATGGGGGGTTGGGGGGTTGGTGCCGGCATGGGGAATGGGGGGTTGGTACGGGGAGGGGGTTGGGGTTTGGTCCCGGGATGGGGTTGGGGGGGGGTGGGGGGGCGGGGGGGTTCGTCCCTGGATGGGGGATGGTGTTGGTGGGTTGGTACTGGGGTGGGGGTGGGGTACGGGGGGGGGGGGGAAGGGGGAGTCTGTACATGGGCGGCCGGGCCCGGGGGGGGGGGGGGTTGGCCCGGGGGAGGGGGGGGGTGGGGATGGGGGTGTGGTACCTGGATGGGGTGGGGGGGTTGTGGGGGTGGGGGGGGGCTGGGGGGGGGGGGGGGAAGGGGTGCTGGGGGGGGGGGGGGCCTGGGTGGTGGCGGGTCGCGGACGTGGGGGGGGGGGGACGTGGATGGGGGGTGGGGGGGTGTGGTGTGGTGATGGGGGGTGTTGGGGATAATTGGTCTGGGGGAGTGGTACCTGGAGGGGGGGGGGGGAAGGGGGTACGGGGACGGGGAGGGGGGATGGGGTGGGGGGGGGTGGTGGAGGGGGGGGGGGGTTGGGGATGGGGGTTGGGGGTTGGTACCGGGAGGGGGGATGGGGGGTTGGTACGGGGATGGGGGATGGGGGATGGTAGGGATGGCTATGGTTGCAGGGGTGATGACAAGGATGGGGGAAGTCAATACTTGCCTGGGCATTGCAGATGAGGGGGAAGGGGAATGGGGAATAGACCTCTCCATGGGCAGGGGGGGGGGGGGATGGTGGGTTGGTCCCGGCAGGGGGGAGGGGGGGGGTGGGGATGGGGGAGGTGGATGCTGGCCTGGGTGTTGCAGAGGGGGGGGGGGGGGTAGGGGTGGGGGGGGGGGGGATGGTAGGGATGGCTATACTTGCAGGGGTGATGACAGGGATGGGGGAAGTCAATACTTGCCTGGGCATTGCAGATGAGGGGGAAGGGGAATGGGGAATAGACCTCTCCATGGGCATGGGGGGGGGGGTGTTTGACACCTGCATGGGCATGGGGGGAGGGGAATGGGGTGGTTGGCACCTGCATGGGGGGAGGGGAATGGGGTGGTTGGCACCTGCACGGGTGTTGCAGGAGTGGGAATGGGGAATCTGTACATGTGCGGCCGGGCACTGGGGGGTGGGGGAGGAAGAGGTATCGGTACCTGCACGGGCGGAAGGGCGGTGGTACCATAGCGCCCATTGGTGGAGCCGGGGAAGCCTGGCCGGGGGGAGGAGAGGGGCTGGTACCGGAGCGGGGATTGGTGGAGCCGGGGAAGCCTGGCGGGGGGGGGGGAGAGAGAGAGGGGCTAGTACCGGAGCGGGGATTGGTGGAGCCGGGGAAGCCTGGCGGGGGGAGAGAGAGAGGAGCTGGTACCGGAGCGGGGATTGGTGGAGCCGGGGAAGCATGGCGGGGGGAGGGAGAGAGAGAGGGGCTAGTACCGGAGCGGGGATTGGTGGAGCCGGGGAAGCCTGGCCTGAGGGGTGGGGTATTGTTCGTCCCTGACGCTGCAGGAAGTGGGCGGGGTTCTGATCTGTGGCGGTCACTTCACCAACTGGGGCGTGACGTGTGGGGTCAGACCCGCCCTTTCAATTCCGGATGGGAACGGGTGCGCTTCCGGCGTGGCCGTTGCCTGGTGACGGTTGCGGGCGGCTGCCGTTACGGGCCAGGCCCCGAGAGCTGGAGCGGCGCAGGCGGAGCGCGGCTTTCCCACGGCGACCCCGGGGCAGCCGGTCGGGGCCCGCGGCGCTGCCAGGTAGGTGAGACGCGGGGAAGCGGGAGGTCGGTAGGGAGTCAGAGCGGGGGCGGGGTGCCGGGGCGAGGAGGGGAAGGGCCAGGGGCACGTCGGTGTTCGCCTCCCTAGGACGGAGCGGGAAGCCCGTTGACACCGCAGTGCTGGTGGTCACCGCTGTCAGAAGTGGTTTGAGATGATGAGGTTGTATCCGGTTTCTCTGCAGGTTTTCTAAGGACCAGGGGTCGCCGTGTTAGTCTGTATCCACACAAACAACAGATTCATTTGGGCCTAAGCTTTCGTGGGTAACAAACCTCACCTCTCATCTGAGGAAGTGGGTTTTTTACCTACGACAGCTTAGGCCCAAATAAATCTGTTAGTCTTTAAGGTGCCACTGGACTCCTTGTTTTTCTAAGGATCTTGCCTGGGAGCTATGGGCACTACTGTAATAAAAAGATGGGTAAAGTTAAGATAGTTTGGGTGCCTTAATTACACTTCTGTATTGTCAAATGTTTAAATTTAGCCTTAATTCTGAATTTTCTAGGTATTTTTTTTTAGAAGTATAGCATTATTGTAATTTTTTAAACCTCTACGTTACTGATATGTACTCTTATTCTTCACTACACATCTGGAATTTTTTCAGATGAAAATTCCCTTAGGTTCTAAACCACTTTGAAAATGTTTTTGACAAGCGTTAGGGGACAGGGACCAAAATATCCGACAAAGATGCTAAGGTTTCTTAGCACCAGAATTAACTTCTCCTTCCCCCCACATCCATGCCCCAAGTGGGCCTGATACTGCAGACACACTCAAGTAATCCTATTGACTTTATTGAGGCTACTCACATGCATTTGTGTTTGCAGGACCAAAGAAGTTGCTGTCTCTTGGCTCATGAAAAGCTGAGCTCATTAGTGCTATAAAGTTAATAAGAAACCTGCTGGCCTCTATTCTGTTTCAGGGAAATGAGTGACAGGAAAGCAGCAGGAAAAGCTGCAGCTCAGAAAGGTTCCAAACCAGCTTCACTGGTGAAGAAATCAGGAACGGCATCTAGAAAACCAGGTAGAGTTGTGGTGGGGGAATCCTGGTTCTGTGTCTGTTGCTGTTGTCTTTCAGCCTGCTGCATCATCATCAGTTTGGGAGTTACAGGTAGGGAGTGTGGTTTCTTTCTGTTTAGGTACGGTGCTACCCCATGCAGCAGATGTGGCCAACAATGGAACAGTCATAATGACCTGTGGTGGATGTGCTTTGTTTTCCTACATGCCAGAAGACAGCAAAGATTTCTTATATAGGAATTGTAAGTTGGTGGCGATGCTGGCGGAGAAGATACATGATCTCAAATCACCAGTATCAATGCTGCATACTAACTGAGATGGCAAAGACTTATTGGACAACAAGATTTGGGAATTGTTGCCACCAATTCTACTGGGGAAGGATTGGTGAAGAAGGAACATAAGAGTGTAGAAACTAAAGAAGATGACTGGCAATTTGTGAACAACAGAGGAAAGAGAAACAGGAGGCATACCTGTACTACAGAAGGAACGGAACAAAGTTACAGGGGGTAGCTGCTTGCTTCTTACTGGCAAGGATGTCCAAGAGGTTTTTAAACTGTTCTAAAATGACAAGCAACCATCATCAGTGATTCCATATTAAGAAGAATGGACAGAGAATTCAGCAGGATGATGTGTAGCTTCCCTGGAACAAAGACATGAAATATAACTAAGATTGGATGGGGATCTGAAGTTGGCTGGCAAGTCTCCTGGTGATGATACACATTAGAATACATGATGGACAGCATCACATGGAAGTATAAAGATTATTGAAAACTTCAGGGATGTCAGCCTTTGGTACTTTTATGGCCCCCATTACTGTAGTATCTGAGCACCTCACAGTCGTTAATGTATTTATCCTTAATACACTCCTGGGAGGTAAAGAAATGCTTTTATCCCCATTTCACAGGTGGGGAGCTGAGCGGTTAAGTGATGTGCCCAAGGTCATACAGGATATTGTGTGTTCAAATCCCTGCTCCACCAACATCTCCTAAGTCCTAAGCTAGTGCTGTAACCGCTGGACCAAAGACTCATTTGTCTTTGAAGTGTTGTGAAGAAGAAAAATTCCAAGTCATCTCTCAGAGATCCTTCCATTCCCATAAATGAGGGATGGCAGAAGGCAGAAATTAGTGGAGGTGCACCATTATCTATGTGGGTGATATGAAACTGAAGGTTTCAGTTTTGTGGAACATTGGGTCACATTCCAGTGGGAGAAGGGCCTGAACAAATAGGACCGCCAGCAACACAGAAGTAGGTGGGCTAATCTCTGTTAAAGATCAGTTGGAGCAGGTAGGAGTGTGTTAAACTAGGAATTCCGGGAGAAGATACTAAGAAGGCAGTTGCACTACAAATGCTTAAATATATCACTCAAGCTCAAGGTATTGTGAATATATTGAGATGAGGTGGGAAAGAATGTGAAGGGGGGAAAAATTCAGTTGCTTTTATACAAATGCTAGGAGTCTGGGTAATAAGGAAGAAAAATTGTAATTTAAAACGGTCTCAGATTTTAAGGCCAAAAAGGACCATTGCGATCATCTAGTCTGACCTCCTGTATAACTCAGGCCATAGGACTTCATTGAAATACTTCCTGTTTGAACAAGAGTATATCTTTATAGAAAAATAGTCAATGTTGATTTTAAAATTGTGATTGATGGAGAATCTACAACAACCCTTGGTAAGATGTTCCAATGGTTAATTACCTTCACTGTTTAAAAAAGAAAAGACAAAAGTATGCCTTATTTCTAGTCTGAATTTGTCTACATTCAACTTCTAGTCGTTGGATCTTGCTATACTTTAGTCTTCTAGACTGATGAGCCCATTATCAAATTTTTGTTCTCCATGTAGGTACTTACAGATTGTGATCATGTCACTCCTTAACCTTCTCTTTTGTTAAGCTAAATAAATTGAGCTCCCGGTACCTATCACTATAAAGTGTGTTTTCCAAACCTCTAATCAATCTCCTGGCTCTTCTTTGAACACGCTCCAATTTATCAACGTCTTGAAACAATTATGGATACCAGAACTAGACACAATATTGCAGTTGTGATTGCACCAGTCCCAAATACAATGGTAATATAAACTCCCTACGCAAGTTTTCCCTGGGAATCCAAGCATTGCAGTAGTCCTTTTGGCCACAGCTTTACACTGGATGTTCACGTACAGCTGATTGTCCATCCTCACCCCCAAATCCTTTTTAGAGTCACTGATTCCGAGGATAGAGTCCCCCATTCTGTAAGAATGGTCTACGTTCTTTTTATAACTTTACATTTGACTGTTTTGAAACATATATTGTTTTCCTGTGCCCAGTTCACCAAGCAATACAGGTTTCTCGCATCTTACGCGCATTTAACATGCGCGATTTCGGCTTTGCGCAGTCGGCAAAACCACCAAAAAAAAAAGAGAGAAAAAAAGCAATTTCTGTACTGTCTCTGTAGTGCGGGCAATTCCGCCCACCATTGAAGTCAATGGGATTTTGGCTATACGTGGTTTTCGCTTTACGCGCTGACCGCGGAACGTAACCCCCGCGTAAGATGCGAGAGACCTGTACAGATCCCTCTCTATTAGTGACCTGTCCTCTTCATCATTTAACACTAAATAATGTGACCTGGTATAATGAGCACTGCCATACTTCATTTTTCTTTTTGTTATTTTTTTTCTCAAAATGGCTTGAAGAACATAAGAATGTCCATAGAGGGTCAGACCAATGGTCCATGTAAACCAGTATCCTGTTTTCCAACAGTGGCTGGTGCCAGATGCTTCAGAAGGAATGAACAGAACAGGGCAATTATCAAGTGATCCATCGCCTGTCATCCAGTCCCAGCTGCTGGCAGTCAGAGGTTTAGGGATACCCAGAGCATGGGGTTGTGTCCCTGACCTTCTTAGCCAATAGCCATTGAAGGATCTGTCTTCCACTAACTTATCTAATTCTTTTTTGAACCCAGTTATACTTTTGGCCTTCAACATCCCTTGGCAATGAGTTCCACAAGTTGACAGTGTGTTGTGTGAAGCAGTGCTTCCTTATGTTTGTTTTAAGTCTGCTGCTTATTAATTTTGTTGAGTGACCCCTGGTTCATGTGTTGTGTGAAGGGGTAAATCACACTTCCTTATTCACTTTCTCCATACCATTCATGATTTTATAGACCTCTATCCTATCCCTCCTTAGTTATCTCTTTTCCCAGCTGAACAATCAGTCTTTTTAATCTCTTCTCGTGTGGAAGCTGTTCCATACCCCTAATCATTTTTGTTGCCTTTCTCTCTACATTTTCCAATTCTAATGTATCTTTTTGAGATGGGGAGACCAGAACTGCATGCATTATTCAAGGTGTGGACATATCATGGATTTATATAGTGACATTATATTTTCTGTCTTATTATCTATCCCTTTCCTAATGGTTCCTAACATTCTTTTCTCTCTTTTTTTTTTTTTTTTTTTTGACTGCCACTTCACATTGAACAGATGTTTTCAGGGAACTAGCCACAATGACTCTGTGAGCTGTGTCGGTTGGTTCACCGCCGCTAGGGAGCGGTGGGGACCTACTGCCTCACTGGCCGGCCTGTGTCACACCTCTGTCACTGGGGAATTAGCGGCGGGGAGGGCGCTGGGCAGAGTCTGTAGCGCACCCCTCAGGCTGGGGAGCGCCGGCAAGGGTCTGTAGCGCTGTCGGGATTCTGTTCCTGAGGCGGGTCGGCCGGGTAGGGGAACGCAGGCCCACCCTACACCACTGCGTTCCAGCCCAGGGCCCTGACAGGGGTGGGGCGAGGGTCCCGCCACTGGGTTAGCGGGGGTCTTTCCGCAACATAGACTCACCGTGGTGTAGTTCTGTCCCTGGGCTACTTCCTACCCGATTGCTCGTGTGAGTCCCTCTGGTCCTTCCAGTTCGTCCAGGTAGTCAGCTGCTGGCAGCTCCAGCTCTCCCTCCGGCTCAGGCTCCTCCAGTTCCTCCAGGTAGTCGGCTGCTGGCAGCTCCAGCTCCCCCTCCACCTCAGGCTCCTCCAGTCCCTCCGGGTACTCGGCGGCAGGCAGCCCCAGTCCTTCCTCCAGGTCAGGTTTCCCTTGGTCCAGGGCCTCCCCTGGCGTGGCAGCAGGGTCTGAAGGGAGCAACCCGCGGTCTGCGTGTGCCTCCCTCTCTGGTGCTGCCCTTACTGAGCTAAGGGCCCTGCCCTTTGTACTTCCTGTTCCACCCCTCCCCTTCCGGGGGGTGGAGTAAACTTGGGCTGGCCCCACCCACTCAGGCAGAGAGAGTAGCCTTTACCCTCAGGTTTGGAGGGAAGCCACCCTAGCTCCCTACATACTCCAAGATCTTTCTTGAGTAGTAAGAGGTAATTTAGACTTCATCATTTTGTATGTATGATTGGGATTATGTTTTCCAATGTGCATTATTTTGCATTTATCAACACTGAATTTCATCTGCCATTTTGTTGCCCATTTTTCTGGGATCCCTTTGTAACTCTTTCCAGCCAGCTTTGGATTTAATTATCTTGAGTAATTTTGTATCATCTTCAAACTTTGCTACCTTGCTGTTTACTCCCTTTTCCAGATCACTTATGAATCTGTTGAACAGCACTGGTGCCAGTACAAATCCTCACATAATAATACAGACGCTCCCCGGGTTACGCAAACCCGATTTAGGAAATCTGAATTTACGGAAAAAGTTCTGTAAGTCCCGCAAGCTTTTTTTTTTTTTTTTCGTAATTGTTGGAGATACGTTCCCGATTTACGCAAAATTTGACTTACGCAAGGCGTTCCGGAACGGAACGCTTGCGTAAGTCGGGGAGCTTCTGTAATGAATATGCACAACGGGGCTCAACTAAGCTCAGCAATGAGATTGCACAGGCAACCTTAATTCTGTTATATCCTACCTTTTGAGCATTTGACTTTGCAACTTTAATGTTCTTCTAGCATAGTGTATGGGGTGGTTTTTTTGTGAGTGTAATTATATATGCACTGTGCTAAGTGTTTTATATTATAGAAGGCAGGTTCAAGAAGTGCACTTTGCACGGTGGTGAAGTTTGTGGTAGTTTTTATTTCCTATGGAAGTTTGTTCAGCAGTCTTGGACCTGCTCCAGCCTTCTGCACAGGCGAATTTACCCTTGCTGTAGACAGTTCCATTGTGCCGAAGGAGTGGATCTGTTGACTGGTGTCCCTAGCCTCTGTTTGTCAGAAGCTGGGAATAGGTGGCAGGGAATGGATCACTTGATGATTACCTGTTCTGTTCATTCCCTCTGAAGCACCTGGCATTGGCCACTGTCGGAAGACAGGATACTGGGCTAGATGGACCTTTGGTCTATTCTAGTATGTCTGTTCTTATAACTGCTGTCCTCAACCTGGAGCTTTAGGCATTCTTCTAGGTATCCTTGGGTCAAACCATTGAAGGTAAGTACTGAGACCTTAAACTTCATTTATTGTTCTATGGGAAGACAGCATATTGAGCGGAAGACAGGTTTGATGTGCTCATGATAGCCTGTGTTGCTGTGATAGGCAGCTTCATTCTGAACTAGTCAAAGTTTCCTCAGGGCTTACATCTTCATTTTCAGGTGGATCACATTGCTGTAGGCCAGCTGCAAAATGACTGAAGTTTGTACAACTGAGCCCAGATCATCATCTTCCAGGATGGGACACTATCCTCTGGTCAGACATAGATGATAGAACATGTTACCTTCTAAATGTTAGAGAGAGCAGGAGGACCCAGAGGCGGATTGTGTAAACGGGCTTCTTTATTGCGGTACTTGTTCCCGTCGACTCAGTTGTCGAGTAAGCACTGAATTAGTTACAGCACACTCCTTTTATCTAAGTTAATATGTAAATATCTACATTTACCACAACACCCCCAAAACCCTTACTGAGTAATATAAACGCCCATACAATGAATATTAATAGCTATATACTGAATATAATTATTCCCGCCCCAGATTACTGTTTACATCATTAGCATATTCTAAAGATAAATTTTACTTTGAAGATACATTTCTTTACAATAATTGCAGCTACAAATTTCCTTAATCAGCACTTTGCAGGGGAGGGAGGAAGGGGCCATATCCCTGAGCTCGTTTGTGTAGCCGGGAAAGGAAAGGAGAGGGAGATTACACTGCTTTACCCAAAAAGTATTCTTTTAGATTCCCATATTCTTTATGCAGCGGTGAGCTTATCAATTCTTAACAAGCAGAAGGGAACTTTATGGCAGGATGACACTTTATCAAGCAAAGAAATAGTGCATGCCTGTGCCTACTCCCTAATACCATGCCAGCAAATTAGCGGTTTCCCAGGTCTCTACTTAACCCTTACATATCCCAACACTCCCCCATTCTCTTCAAAGAAGGGCCCAGGCACCCCTCCTTCCCGCACACTGAATGGCGGGGCACTCAGGCTGGAGGCCCTGGCTCCAGTTATCCCGATATCTTGGTCCACCAGTCATGCTACGGGGAGAGAGAGAGAGAAGGTGGGTCATAAAAAGGGTAAGCTGCTGAGTTTAAAAGTATGGCTTTCAGGGAGAGCCTAGGACAGCACATAATTTTAAGCACCCGATGAATACAATTAATAATGCAATTAATATGAATAACACCCCTACAACATGAGTAATACGACCAAGAAGCAAATGAGTGTCCAATAGGCCTGTCTAAAGGACACAGGTTATATCAGTCCAGGCAGTTCAGTAGCTAGTTGGATGGAAGGCATTCTTTCCTCGAAGGGCCTGGGCTTCCAAGACCTGAGTCTAACATCCGGGCTACCACCAGAAACACTGCTTCTCCTCCTTTAATAGGGTTAAAATCCTGAAACACCATTTTGGAGTGTATATTTTAAATGTGTCCAGTTCTTGGCAGTTGCAGTGAGCTGCCCCTACAGTGTTCATGTGCTCTTGTCCATGTCATGAGTCCATTGAATATTTACAGAGAAACGGGGTATTGTCCAAACCAGCTCGACCACTTGATATAGAATTGGGTAATGCACTGGTTCAGTTGTCCACAGCAATGAGTTTCATAGATCCATTTATGCACCAAAGTCCCGATGGCAGCATGTACATATGTGTAATTGTGCCAGATGCTGATGCATTTGTACTCTCAAGTGTTATATTACAGAATTGTGCACACTCCCAGCAGCACACTCCATACCCCATATACATGACATTTAATTGTCCACCCCTGGCATAGACCATTGGGTCTGCTCCTTTATGGCCATTGGGGAGGGGCACATTTACATTTTTTTTTATTTTTTTTTTGGACAAACAATTACTTAACTGAATTATTGTCCATTTTACACCATTTTATTCTCCCTATCTATCCCCCAGTGGTCCTCCCTTTCTTATTATTCCCATAAGGCTCATGGGGACCACCTTAGTTGCCATCTCATACCACTGCAACTATTACCCAGGTGCTAGCCCCCTAGTTGAGCATTTTGCATTCCTATACACACCTTTTCCCCCAGATTCTATACACCCAACCCTGTGGTTCCTACTGCCCATAGATCCCTTTTGCAGTGACAATTCCATGTGTATTCCCTCACTCACTAATTAAATTGTTGCTTCAACCCTTCTATGTATGTGCTGCAGTTGGGGTGTGTCCGGTTCACCCACCATTCTTTGGGGTGTACCACCCATCCATGTAATGGACTGAAAGGACACATTGACGAGCTCTGGTTGCACCCGCTCCCACAGTGGCTTCCACACGCTCGTCCATAAGGAATCTTTCCAGCTCCAGGCTGCGGCCAGCTTAAATCAGGATCCTTCCAGCTTGGCATCTATATTAGCTGCAAAGTGGTTAAATTGTCATATATCCAGTGTTCCAGGGGAGACTTTATGCCCAGTCTGGTATGTACCTAACTGCAAGCTTAAGGATTGTCCTCTATGGAGGTACCATTATGATTACACATGGTAACACCACACCCCAATTGTGGAACCCCATAACCCAAACACCCCAAGAGACCAGAGGGTTATATGTTTTTGGGGCCCTCTGTGACAAATCACATGTCCAGATGACTGTGTTTCCCACTGTCATTCATTATGGTATATTTTTAAGGAATACCATGCAATATATACACTGCTGTATATCAGAGCTTAGTGTCAAAGGAATTCAGGAGCACTCCTAAACTGTGGTCTGAATTGACCAGCTATGGTTGTGTATCTTCAACCAATGGATACTGCACATTGATTGCATGCTCTTCAAAGTGCTTTTTTCTGCCAGTCAGCATAATCTCTGTCTTGCCTGGGTTCAGCTTCTACCAGCTGCTCTTGTCCAAGCAGTGGGCCAGCTTAGTGCCAGCGATATTGTTGTATGTGGTGAAGCTTGGTAGAGGTGTCTGTTATCTACATATTGTGGGCACTTGAGTCAATGCCATCTCACCAGTTCTCCCAGTAGCAGTATGCAGATGTTGAATAGGACCTAAGAGAGAATTGATAATTTTGGGAGTTCACAAGTGAGGGGTCTGAGACAATGTTCCCTCTAATTTTTTCCATCCATGTGCGGAATGAATTTTGTTATGTGCAGCACCAATATTGAGGTAATGTGCGGATGTGCGCCACCAGTACAAAAAAAACCCTAGATAGAATATATATTTTTAAAAAGTTCAGAGGTATGGAAGAAGAATAACAAGGTGCACTGCTTAAGATGTTTATTTAATATGAAATCAAATAAAAAGAAAATTAACATGGCCCTTAGAGTACATGTATTTTATCATCCTTTCTAACAACTCAAGCTAATAAACACACCAAAATGTGGCATACTGAAAACAGCTATATAAATAAAACAAAGTCATGGCCATTAACTGAAAGCATAAAAAATATGCACCAGAGGCCCAATTCAATAACCTAATCCTATCATAGACCACTAAATCTTCAGGAAAAGCTGCTCTAGAAAAATGAAACCTCTGTCAAAACACTAGCATGCTACGGACTTTTGCAGTTCACAAAACTATCCCTCTTGCATGCATATTATCTGCACACGTAGCTCAGCTTTAAGATGCTAAACAAATTTATGAGTCAACTGGAAATAGTGATGCTCTCCTCGCAAATATTAATACAATATTTTCTAATATTGGAAAGGAGAGTAAAAGGCATTCACTCAGGCTTATACAATTTCTATGGGATATCAACTCTTAAGTTGATTAATACTTCACACACATAGAACAGTAAAAATAACTAAAAGCGACACAGACAGCAAACAAAACCACAAACAAATAAGTGACTACACTGAAAATATGAAGGGAAGTAAAACATCAAGTGGTTGGTGATGGGTATTTAAAATGAGTGTTTAGGACCCACGCTGTATAACAGAATCTTGTAGAAACAGGCAAAGTTAAAGTTCTCCTGGTTTCATATTGTGTGTGTCACCAACTCAAAAACTCAGAGTAGGCTCATTACGTTTTTACAAGTCCCTTAAGTAAACAGAGCACATTAACACATGGTTTCGGAGCTTGCAAATAAGGTCTTCATCCTACAAAACACCTAGCACCAAACCTAGTTTTTGCTACTTATGAGTCAGTGGGAGTATTCTGAAGAGCCAGAACTATACCAGATAGCAAAGATCTGGCCTTAATGGTTTCCAATACCTCTCCCCAAAACAAATTCTAAAACTTAATGGAAATCACTTGTCTGCAATCCAGACAAGTGATTTCCATTAAGTTTTAGAATTTGTTTGGGGAGAGAGCCGCACAAGAGTTTGGCCCTAACTCCTGAACAATAAAGTGCTGGAAGCCCTTGGGAACATTTGAAAGCTGTGCTGTGCCCTTGGTCACTGGTGAACACCAGTGAAAATCAAGTACTCCCATTAGCTCTGGAAGACGCCCACCATCCCTTAAATGACCAGGTAGTATCAGTGGCTGGGAGGGACCTTCCTAACCTTAAGGTAGTCTGTGGCAAAAAAACAAAAAACCAGAACCACACAAATACAACATCACCTTCTTCCACCATCAGCTGCTAAAATCCTCTACCCCTTCTTCCTTGAAGATCTAGCCCCAATAAGCCATGTTTTTGTCACCTTCAGACTTGATTACTGTCACTGTACTTGGGGCTAAACATTCAAGCAACAGAGACACCAGCTTGTTTAGAATACAACTGCCAGCCACTGTGAGCTTAACTACTTTGTTCTCAGTTGGCTCCCAGAGGCATATCCCCGGCCACCTCAGCCCAGCTGGGGCTGGGAGAGAGGAGGCGTGTTTCTCCCCAGCTGGGGAAGGAGGGCGGCAGTTCTTCATGCCCCAAACTCCTCCCCCACCCCTCACCCCACTACCCCCCACTTCCCCTAATCCCCCCACACCACCAGCTTACATGTGCGTCCTCTCCAGGATCCAGGCACCTAATTAGTGGAGCCACACCTGCGTGTTTCCACTAATTAGGTGCATGGCCCTTGCTGCCCTCTTGTGCAGCTGCCCAGGTGCGCACCTTAGAGGGAACGCAGGTCTGAGAGTGGAGGTTCAGTTTCCCACTACTGTCCTTTGGGTGCATCCCGCCAGGGAGGATTCAAACCATTTTAGCATATTTCCCTGGATTCCTACCATCTCCCTCAGGCGGAATAGCAGTAGCTCATGACTGACAGTGTTGTTTGCTGAAGAGAGGCCCAGGAGTATGAGAATGAATGTCTGCCCTCCATCAACTTCAAGAGATCATTCATCAGCATCACCAATGAGTTCTATGTCCTGGCCTGACCATTGACTTTAGTGGGATTTGTGGGCACCCAGCACTTTTTGGAGGTTTTACAGATTTAGGAGCTTGTCTTTAGGCATCAGGTAGCCACTGGTAAATAAAATGGCTAAAGGTTTTGGGTTTTTTTCTTCCCCTTTCCCAGCGTTAAGCCAGCAAGCTGAGAGGAAAGGCACAGCTAAGGAAGAGAGCAGCTCCAAGCTCCCAAGGAAATCCAGCAATAAGCAGAATGAGCCAGCCCTAATACACAGCCCGCATATAGGTAGGTGCAATATAGAGTTGTACTGGGAGTGCTTGATCATAAGGGGTAACAGGCCTTGTCTATATATAAAAGTGCACTGGTTTAACTAAAGGTGTGATTTTTAAACTGATTTAGTTAACCCAATGTAAAACCCTGTGGGGACACTCAGTACACGAAGTGGGTATTCACCCACGAAAGCTTATGCTCCAATACGTCTGTTAGTCTATAAGGTGCCACAGGACTCTTTGTTGCTCAGTACACTTGTGATCACTTACACCTTGACAATCACTAATTTTTAATTCAGTCATCAATTAATCTTGATTGGTTAGAAAAAGGTATCATCTAGAATTACCTTGAGTTGATAATAGGTCAACAGTAGTGATGTTATGGTGGGGGTCTATTTTAGACCACCAAATCAGGAAGAGGACGTGGATGAGTCATTCTACAAGCAGGTAACAAGATTAGTAAACACACATGAGCTAGTATTAATGGGAGATTTTAACTTCCGTGATATCTGTTGGAAGGCTATTACAGCAAAACATATGTCCTGCAAATTCTTAGCATGTGTAGGGGACAACTTTCTGATTCAGAAAGTTGAGGAAACAACTAGAGGGTCATCCATTTTGGATCTGGTTTAGACCAACAGGAATGAATTAGTTGAGAACATGAAGGTAGTCAGGAACTTGGGAGGAAGTGACCATGATCTGATAAAATTCAAGATCCTATGGAAAGGAGAACACGAGAACAGCAAAACTAGGACACCAAACTTCAGAAAAGCAGATTTCAACTGAGTCAGAGAAATAATAGGCAAGATCCCATGGAAAGACCAGTTAGGAAGAAAAGGAGTTGAAGGGGGCTGGCAGTTCCTAAAAGATGTAATCGTGGAGGCTCAACATCAAACTATTCTGATTCAGAAGAAAGATAAGAAGAGCCACAGAAGGTCAATGTGGCTGCACAATGAGATTTTTAGCTATATAAAAACTGAGGCTGTCAAGTGATAAAAAAAATTAATCGTGTGATTAATCGCACTGTAAATAATAGAATACCATTTATTTAAATACTTTTGGCTGTTTTCTACATTTTCAAATATATTGATTTCAATTACAACAGAGAATATAAAGTGTACAGTGCTCACTTTATTTTTGATTACAAGTATTTGCACTATAAAAAAAACAAAAGAAATTGTATTTTTAAATTCACCTAATACAAGTACTATAGTGCAATCTCTTTATCATGAAAGTTGAACTTACAAATNCCAAAAGAAATTGTATTTTTAAATTCACCTAATACAAGTACTATAGTGTAATCTCTTTATCATGAAAGTTGAACTTACAAATGTAGAATTATGTGGGGGAAAAAAACTGCATTCAAAAATAAAACAATGTAAAACTTTAGAGCCTGCAAGTGGACTCAGTCCTAGTTCTTGTTCAGTCAATTGCTCAGACAAACAAGTTTGTTTACATTTGCAGGAGATAATGCTGCCCGCTTCTTGTTTACAATGTCACCTGAAAGTGAGAACAGGCGTTGTTGGCACTGTTTTAGACGGCTTCGCAAGATATGTGCCAAATGCGCTAAAGATTCATATGTCCTTTCATGCTTCAGCCACCATTCCCGGGGACATGTGTCCATGCTGATAATGGGTTCTGCTCAATAACCAGCCAAAGTAATGCAGACCGACGCATGTTCATTTTCATTATAGTCAGATGCCATCAGCAGAAGGTTGATTTTCTTTTTTAGTAGTTCGGATTCTGTAGTTTCCGCATCAGAGTGTTGCTCTTTTAAGACTTCCAAAAGCATGCTCCACACCTCGTGGCTCTCAGATTTTGGAAGGCACTTCAGATTCTTAAATCTTGGGTCGAGTGCTGTAGCTATCTTTAGAAGTCTCACATTGGTACCCTCTTTGCATTTTGTCAAATCTGCAGTGCAAATGTTCTTAAAATGAACAACATGTGCTGGGTCATCATCCAAGGCTGCTATAACATGAAATATATGGCAGAATGTGGCTAAAACAGAGCAGGGGACATACAATTCTCCCCCAAGGAATTCAGTTACAAATTTAATTAACGCATTATTTTTTTTAACGAGCATCATCAGCATAGAAGCATGTCCTTTGGAATGGTGGCCGAAGCATGAAGGGGCATACAATTGTTTAGCATATTTGGCATGTAAATACCTTGCAATACCAGCTACAAACGTGCAAATGCCTGTTTTCACTTTCTGGTGACATTGTAAATAAGAAGAGGGCAGCATTATTGTGACGGGTTGGATCACAGAAACCCTCTTGGGAGCTGCCACCCAATGTGCCAAGACTATTTCTACCCCTGCTTTCCCTGCCAGCTCGGAACCCCAGCACCCTGTCTTGCTGAGCAAGACACTCCCGTTTGCTCCAACAAAGACCCAGGGTCTGAATTACTTGCCCCAAAGCTGCAGNCTTCAAGTATCGTGGGGGGTGGAGAGGCTCTCTCTTTAACCAGCTGAAGACCAAAATGGAGGGGTCTCCCATGGGCTTAAATAGACTTTCCCCTGTGGGTGGAGACCCCTCCTCTCTCCTATGCAAAGTCCAGCTCCAAGATGGAGTTCTGGAGTCACCTGGGCAAGTCACATGTCCATGCATGACTCACAGTTTCTTACCAGGTAGCAGCCATGGGTCACATGCTACCTTGAACATCCTCAAGTAGACTTCTTATGTGGATTGGAGTATTCCAAGATTCATTGTCCTTTAAGTGTTTCTTGATTAGGTACTTAATTTCAACATTCCTTTCTCCAGGAACTGACCAAATGCTCTACTAAGGTTATTTAGCAATCAAGCCAGTACACAGCCGATATTCATAACTTCAAATACAGAAATGATGCATGCATGCAGATAGGATTAATAGATTCAGTAGATCATAACCATATAGATATGTTACATAGCGCATGTAGCATAGATAACTGGAATATGATCTACTGAATCTATGTCATATTCCCATAAAGCATTATGGGGTACAGTGTCACAATTATCTCCTGTAAATGTAAACAAACTTGTTTGTCTTAGTGATTGGCTGAACAAGAAGTAGGACTGAGAGGATTTGTAGGCTCTGAAGTTTTACATTGTTTTGTTTTTGAGTGCAGTTATGTAACAAAAAAATCTACATTTGTAAATTGCACTTTCACGACAGAGATTGCACTACAGTACTTGTATGAGGTGAATTGAAAAATACTAATTCTTTTGTTTATCATTTTTACAGTGCAAATATTTGTAATAAAAAATAATATACACTTTGATTTCAATTACAAAACAGAATACAATATATATGAAAATGTAGAAAAACATCCAAAATATTTAATAAATTTCAATTGGTATTCTATTGTTTAATAGCGCAATTAAAACTGTGATTAATTTTTTTTTAATTAATCACGTGAGTTCACTGCAATTAATCGACAGTCTTAATAAAAACCAAAAGGGGTACATCCAGGAAATGGAAGGAGGGGCATGTCACCAAGGAGGTAAATGTAGGAATAGTGAGAGGATGTAGGGACAAAATTGGGAAAGCCAAGGAAAGAATGAGTTACAGCTGGCAAGGAATGTTAGAGACAACAAAAAGAGGTTCTTCAGATATGTTAGACAAAAAAGAAAGATCAGGGATTGTGCAGGTCTGCTGCTCAATGGAGAAGATGAACTGGTAATGGAAGATGATAGGAAGACAGAGCTGCTCAATGGCTACTTTGCTTTAGTTTTCTCACAAAAAATAACATGTGACCAGATCACTAGCAAATTTACCATAGACAATAAAGGGGGAAGGAAGCATATCGGGATAAGTAAATAATACATCAGAGATCTGACCAGTTTGAATGAATTCAAATCAGCAGGGCCAGATGCTATTCACCCAAGGGTACTGAAGGAATTAGCTGAAGAAATCTCGGAGCCACTGGCAATAATATATACAAACTCATGGCTAATAGGAGAGAGCCCCTCTCCAGTCTTCCAGGACAACGTAGTGCCCATCTTTAAAAAGGAGGAGCTCGGAATTATAGACCAGTGAGCCTGACTTTGATACCTGGGAAGCTACTAGAGCAGGGGTAGGCAACCTATGGCACGGGTGCCAAAGGCGGCACACGAGCTGATTTTCAGTGGCACTCACACTGCTCGGGGCCTGGCCACCGGTCCGGGGGGCTCTGCATTTTAATTTAATGTTAAATGAAGCTTCTTAAACATTTTTAAAACCTTATTTACTTTACATACGACAATAGTTTAGTTAGATATTATAGACTTACAGAAAGAGACCTTCTAAAAATGTTCAAATGTATTACTGGCAAGTGAAACCTTAAATCAGAGTGAATAAATGAAGACTCGGCACACCACTTCTGAAAGGTTGCCGACCCCTGTACTAGAGCAATGAATAATATACCTGGACTTCAGCAAGGTTTTTGACACAGTCCCACATGACATTCTGATAGGTAAGCTGGAGAAATGCAGGCTCGACACAACTACCATGAAGTGGGTACATAATTGGTTAAGCAACCGCAAACAGAGGATAGAATCATAGAATATCAGGGTTGGAAGGGACCTCAGGAGATCATCTAGTCCAACCCCCTGCTCAAAGATATTAATGGAACGATGTCAGATTGAAGGGAGGTCTCAAGTGGGGTTCCACAGGGATCTGTTTTGGGTCCAGTGTTGTTTAACATCTTTATTAATGACCTGGATGTAGGAATAGAGAGCATACTAGTGACATCTAGTTTGCAGATGACACAAAGCTGGGGGAGGGGTTGCTTTTGGAGGAGAGAGCTAAAATTCAGAGGGGTCTTGATAATAGGAGAACTGGGCTTTAGACAACAAAGACAAATGTAAGGTGCTACACTTAGAAAAGAAAAACCAAATGCACAAATTCAGAATGGGGGATAACTGACTTGGCAGCAGCACTGCTGAGAAGGATCTGGGAGTTCTGGTGGATCACAACCTCAAAATGAGTCAGCAATGTGATGCTATTGCAAAAAAAGCAAATGCAATTTTAGGTTGCGTTAACAGAGGCATAGCATGCAAGTCAAGGGAGGTGATAGTACTGCTCTACTTGGCTCTGGTTAGGCCTCAGTTGGAGTACTGTGACCAATTTTGGTCACCAATGTATAGAAAGGATGTCAAGAAATTGGAAAGGATCCAGAGGTGAGTGACAAAGATGATCAAAGGGATGGAATGCAAGCCATATGAGCAAAGGCTGAAGAAATTGGTTATATTTAGTTTAGAAAAGAGGAGATTAAGGGGGAACACAATAGCAGTCTTCAGTAAAAGATAGAGAAAAGTTGTTCTCTCTGGCCACAGAGGGCAGGACAAGAGGCTCAAACTACAGCACAGCAGATTTAGATTAAATCTCAGGAAAAACTTCCTAACCGTAAGAACAGTGGGACAATGGAATGGACTGCCTGGAGGTTTTCAAAAGGAGGCTGGATAGCCAACTGTCTTGGATGGTTTAGATACAACAAATCCTGCATCTTGGTGGGGCTTAGACTAGATGACCCTTGCAGTCTTGTTAACCCTGATTCTGTGAGTCTATGATTCATGAAGACATTAATCAGAGCAGAGCTAATGGCATTCCCTTCAGTCCTCACTAGATGTCTCACCACCTTTCAACTGATCATTATATTTGGACATGTTTGAAACTAAAGTAGACAAAGCATTAGAAAAACCTGAGTGAGAAATACTGCATTGGACTGTGAAAGGATGGACTAGATGACACCTGTGAAAAGGCTTTTCCATCTCTAACTTCTGCAGTTCTCTTAGAATTTGCCTTTGTCATGATGTTGTAGCTGCTGGGTGTGTGAGAACTCCCAACTGCTCAAATCAGTTGGTGCTGTAGGAAGTGGGGTAGAAACACAGGAGGGAGGGGGAAGCTCCTAGCCACTCCTGTCCCAGCAGAAGATACTGTAAGGGAGTATGTGGTCTTTGACTATAGCTTGGTGGAAAGGTTTTGTGGCTCTGATTCCCTGTGTGATCTTGTGCAGGTCCCATTAATCTTCTTGTGCTTCCGTTTCTCCCTCTGTAAAGTTAAACTAATGCTACTTCCCTTCCTCACGGGGCTAAGGTGTGTGAGGATGAATTCCTTAATGTTTGTGAGTTGCCCAAATTGGGACCATAAAGACAAGAATCTAGAAAGAAAGTGGTTTGGTTGTAACCTGGACTTGCAATGGTTAGTGTTTAGCAGAGAAAGGGCCTCAGCATCTACTAAAAATCTTGGGTGCATTTTAATTTGGTCCTGCAGATTTAAAGATGTTTAAGTTCAGTAGATGCTTTTTTTTTTTCTCTGGGAAGTTGCTTGAGGCATGTTTGCCTGCCTCTGCCTGCTTGGGCTGAGAGCTGCAAAATTGTTATGTGAGAGAGGAATGCGAGCTTGTGCCAGCCTACGCTCATTTGTGCTGGCCTTGCACAAATTCCTAGGAATGGAGGTTGTGAAAACCACCACTGCTGCATCAATGAATAAGCAGTCTCAGCTCAAGGAGAGCAAGAATCTCTCAGAACACAAACTGAGGAATAGAATGGCCAAGAGGACTCAGTTCCGCTGCTCAGGGACTTCCACCAAGGAAGAGTTTGGACTCCAGAGGTCAAAGTTCAGGTCCACTGCTATGTTGGGGATTGCTCAGAGGAATGTCAGACAAAACAAATCTGAGGAACTGTCCCAGATTGAGGTGTCATTAGAGGAGGTTTTGGAACAAATTGATAAATTTAACAGTAATAAGTCAGCAGGACCAGATGGTATTGACCCAAGATTGATATATGCCATCATGTGCCAGCAATGCTCCTCTGCCATGTACATTGGCCAAACCTGACAGTCTCTATGTAAAAGAATAAATGGACACAAATCAAACATCAGGAATGGTAACATACAAAAGCCAGTAGGAGAACACTTCAATCTCAGATTTAAAAGTAGCCATTCTTCAACAAAAATCTTCAAAAACAGACTTCAAAGAGAAACTGCAGAGCTATAATTCATTTGCAAACTTAACACCATCAATTTGGGCTTGAATAGGGACTGGGAGTGGCTGGCTCACTACAAAAGCAATTTTCCCTCTCTTGGTATTGACACCTCCTCATAAATTATTGGGAGTGGACCACATCCGCCCTGACTGAATTGGCCTTCAACATTGGTTCTCCATTTGTAAGGTATCTCCCTTCTCTTCATGTGCCAATATATATTTATGCCTGTATCTGTAATTTTCACTCCATGCATCTGAAGAAGTGGGTTTTTTACCCACGAAAGCTTATGCCCAAATAAATCGTTTAGTCTTTAAGGTGCCACCAGACTCCTTGTTGTTTTTATTGACCCAAGAGTTCTGAAGAAACTCAAATGTGAAATTGTAGAACTACTAACTGTGGTTTCAGAGTAGCAGCCGTGTTAGTCTGTATCCGCAAAAAGAACAGGAGTACTTGTGGCACCTTAGAGACTAACAAATGTATTTGAGCATAAGCTTTCGTGGGTTACAGCCCACTTCATCGGATGCATGTGGGGGAAACTACAGTAGGAAGATATATATATATCTATATATATAGATATATATATACATATATACATACATACACACACACACACACACAGACACAGAGAACATGAAACAATGGGTGTTACCATACACACTATAAGGAGAGTGATCAGTTAAGGTGAGTTATTATCAGCAGGAGAGAAAAAGAACTGTTTGTAGTGGTAATGAAAATGGTCCATTTCCAGCAATTGACAAGGAGATGTGAGGAACTGGGGGGGGGAAATAAGCACGGGGAAATAGTTTTACTTTGTGTAATGGCCCATCCACTCCCAGTCTTTATTCAAGCCTAATTTAATGGTGTCCAATTTGCAAATTAATTATAAATAAATATGGAGATATACCTATCTCATAGAGCTGAAAGGTCATCAAGTCCAGCCCCCTGCCTTCACTACAGGACCAAGTACTGATTTTGCCTCAGATCCCTAGGTGGCCCCCTCAAGGATTGAACTCACAACCCTGGGTTTAGCGGGTTTAGCAGGCCAATGCTCAAACCACTGAGCTATCCCTCCCAATTCCAATTCAGCAGTCTCTCGTTGGAGTCTGTTTTTGAAGTTTTTTTGTTGTAATATTGCGACTTTTAGGTCTGTAATCAAGTGGCCAGGGAGATTGAACTGTTCTCCAACTGGTTTTTGAATGTTATAATTCTTGACGTCTGATTTGTATCCATTTATTCTTTTACGTAGAGACTCTCCGGTTTGGCCAATGTACATGGCAGAGGGGCATTGCTGGTTTGTAACCTATCATTTAAATCCGCTTCTGAACAAGATGACTGGAGGATAGCTAATATACTGCCAATTTTTAAAAAAGGGCTCCAGAGGTGACCATGGCAATTACACGCCAGTAAGCCTGATTTCAGTACCGGGCAAATTGGTTGAAACTCTAGTAAAGAACAGAATTGTCAGACACACAGATGAACATAATTTGTTGGGGAAGAGTCAACATGGTTTTTGTAAAGAGAAATCATGCCTCACCAATCTACCAGAATTCTTTGAGGGGGTCAACAAACATGTGGACAAGTGGGATCCTGTGGATATAGTGTACTTAGATTTTCAGAAAGCCTTTGACAAGATCCCTCACCAAAGGCTCTTAAGCAGCAGTTCTCAAACTGTGGGTCGGGACCTCAAAGTGGGTCATGACCTTGTTTTGATGGGGTCGCCAGGGCAGGCTTAGACTTGCTGGGGCTTGGTGCCAAAGCCCAAGCCTGAGGGCTTCAGCCCTGGGCAGCAGGGCTCAGGTTACAGGCCCCCTGCCTGGGGCTGAAGCCTTTGGCTTTGGCCCCCCGGCCTGGGGAGGTGGGGCTTTGGCTTGGGTGGGCTCAGGCTTCAGTCCCCCCTCCTGGGTCCTGTAGTAATTTTTGTTGTCAGAAGGGGGTCACAGTGCAATGAAGTTTGAGAACCCCCTGCTCTTAAGCAAAGTAAGCTGTCATGGGATAAGAGGGAAGGTCTTCTCATGGATTGGTAACTGGTTAAAAAAGTATGAAACAAAGGGTAGGAATAAATGGTCAGTTTTCAGAATGGAGAGAGGTAAATAGTGGTGTCCCCCAGTTCAACATATTCATAAATCATCTGGAAAAAAGCGTAAACAGGGAGGTGGCAAAATTTGCGGATGATACAAAACTACTCAAGATGGTTAAGTCCAAAGCAGACTGAAAAGAGCTACAAAGGGATCTCACAAAACTGGGTAACTGGGCAACAACTATATATATATATAAAATGATGGGGTCTAAATTAGCTGTTACCACTCAAGAAAGAGATCTTCANGTCAATCTTGGAGTCATAGTGGATAGTTCGCAATCTTGGAGTCATTATGGATAGTTCTCTGAAAACATCCACTTAATGTGCAGCAGCAGTCAAAAAAGCTAACAGAATGTTGGGAATCACTAAGAAAGGGATAGATAAAAAGACAGAAAATATCATATTGTCTCTATAGAAATCCATGGTACACCTACATCTTGAATATTATGTTCAGATTTGGACACCCCATCTCAAAGAATATACAGTGGAGTCACATCATACGCGCATTTAACTTACGCGAATTCAACTATACGTGCGCAATGAGTGTATGCCCCGGAGTGAGCATGAGATGGGAGACGTGAATCTGCTGTTCCCTCAGTCGGTCTCAGTTCCTGCATGCCTCTCATAGTGTGAGCATCTCACCGCGCTGAGTGTGATTCTAGTGTTTAAAGATACGTGTTTTTCATACAACATGGCTCCTAAACGCAAGCCAACTACTTCATCCGGTGCTCAACTGAAGAAACAGCGATCTGTTCCAACGCTGGAGGAAAAACTGGCTGTGTTGGACTTATTGAGAGACGGTATGTCGGTCTCCAACGTGGCGCTGACTTTAGAACCTAACCCCCGCGTAAGATGCAACTCCACTGTATATTGCAATTGGAAATGGTACAGAGAAGGGCCACAGAAATAATTAAGTTGATGTAAGGAGTATGGAACAGCTTACATATAAGGAGAGATTAATAAGACTGGAACTTTTCAGCTTGGAAAAGAGACAATTAAGGGGGGATAAGATAGAGGTCAATACAATCATGACTGGTGTGGAGAAAGTAAATAAGGAAGTATTATTTACTCCTTCTCAGAACACAAGAACTAGGGGTCACCAAATGAAATTAATAGGCATCANGATTAAGGGGGGATAAGATAGAGGTCTATACAATCATGACTGGTGTGGAGAAAGTAAATAAGGAAGTGTTATTTACTCCTTCTCAGAACACAAGAACTAGGGGTCACCAAATGAAATTAATAGGCATCATGTTTAAAAGAAACTAAAGGAAGTATTTCTTCACACAATGCACAGTCAACCTGTGGAACTCTTTGCCAGAGGATGTTGTGAAGGCCAAGATTATAACAGGGTTGAAAAAAGAACTAGATAAATACATGGAGGATAGGTCCATCAATGGCTATTGTTAGGATATAGATATTTAGGCCTGTTTGCAAAGGCCTGTACTTTAAGAATTTAGGTGTATTTTTATTACTAAGCTAGTTATAGAGGCCTCAGACTGTCATAGTAAGAGAAGGCCCTTAGAGAGACAGACAGACTGTGATTTTGATTCTTTCTTTTATACCTCTATAACTAGCTTAGTGATAAGAATACACCTAAATTCTTAAAGTATAGGCCTTTGCAGACAGGCCTGAATATCTATATCCTAACACTCCACCCCTTTTTTTTTCTTTTTCTTTTGGGATCCTGCTGCCCAGGTATTCCTGGAAAAGCATAGGATATATGGCGACACATTTCCTGATAGGGCCAGGCGTAAAACATTTGTTTTCCTGGTTGCCCATGGATTTTTTTACTCCAAAAAATTCCAGTGGAATACAGCAGACCTCCGTCATACTTTGTCCAGAAAAAAACAAACAAAAAAACCAAAACAAAAACATTTTACATAAGTATTCAAAGTACCCTCCATTAAAACTTCAGAAAAATAAAAGTGTGGAAAGGTGGGGGGAGCGGAGGGGGAAGAGGTGGAAAGAAACCAATTAAGCCTGTGAGGTCAGTTTAAAGGAGAGGCTACCAGCAGCAAATTAAGTAAACTGAGAAAAAGAAGAAGGAAAAGAAGAAAAGGATATAGTTAGCTGTGAACAGTTGGGAACCCTTACCCCCAGGTTTTCATCCTGGCTCTAGGAGAAGAGTGGGGGTTGTTACCTGCTCCTGCAAACCCTGCCGTTTTTTACTTTGAAACTTTTTTTTTCCCCCTCCACTCCCCCAGGGCCAAGTCCCAGCTCATGTCTCTAAAGGTGGTCTGTTAACTCTGCTTTTGACTTTAAACCCTGTTGTGCCAAATTATCTTTAACCACCCCTAACTAATTTACAACCCTTCAGCAGCCCTTGCTGAAGCAGCACCAAACTTGAAAGATTACTGGCAGCTTCCCATAATGCTGCCCTTACTTCAAACCTCTCACAAGTGGACTGAAGTGCCTCCTTTCCCTGGAAGGCATTTAGTCCCAATGGGCAGGGACCTTCTTCCACTACCCATATACCAAAGGAGGGTGGGCTCCTCAGCCACCCCCCAACCCTCTGGGTGCCCTAACACTGCCTCCATTTCCTTTTTAATCTTATCCCAGGCAAATCATCCCTGCCAGGGCTTTGTCAAGCCTGACCTTAAAAACCTCTAAGGAAGGAGATTCCACCACCTCCCTAGGTAACCCATTCCAGTGCTTCACCACCCTCCTAGTGAAAAAGTTTTTCCTAATATCCAATCTAAACCTCCCCCACTGCAACTTGAGACCATTACTCCTTGTTCTGTCATCTGGTACCACTGAGAACAGTCTAGATCCATCCTCTTTGGAACCCCCTTTCAGGTAGTTGAAAGCAGCTATCAAATCCCCCCTCATTCTTCTCTTCTGCAGACTAAACAATCCCAGTTCCCTCAGCCTCTCCTCATAACTCATGTGCTCCAGCCCCCTAATCATTTTTGTTGCCCTCCGCTGGACTCTTTCCAATTTTTCCACATCCTTCTTGTAGTGTGGGGCCCAAAACTGGACACAGTACTCCAGGTGAGGCCTCACCAATGTCGAATAGAGGGGAACGATCACGTCCCTCGATCTGCTGGCAATGCCCCTACTTATACAGCCCAAAATGCCGTTAGCCTTCTTGGCAACAAGGGCACACTGTTGACTCATATCCAGCTTCTCGTCCACCGTAACCCCTAGGTCCTTTTCTGCAGAACTGCTGCCTAGCCACTCGGTCCCTAGTCTGTAACAGTGCATGGGATTCTTCCGTCCTAAGTGCAGGACTCTGCACTTGTCCTTGTTGAACCTCATCAGGTTTCTTTTGGCCCAATCCTCTAATTTGTCTAGGTCCCTCTGTATCCTATCCCTACCCTCCAGCGTATCTACCACTCCTCCCAGTTTAGTGTCATCTGCAAATTTGCTGAGAGTGCAGTCCACGCCATCCTCCAGATCATTAATGAAGATATTGAACAAAACCGGCCCCAGGACCGACCCTTGGGGCACTCCGCTTGAAACCGGCTGCCAACTAGACATGGAGCCGTTGATCACTACCCGTTGAGCCCGACGATCTAGCCAGCTTTCTATCCACCTTATAGTCCATTCATCCAGCCCATACTTCTTTAACTTGCCGGCAAGAATACTGTGGGAGACCGTATCAAAAGCTTTGCTAAAGTCAAGGAATAACACATCCACTGCTTTCCCCTCATCCACAGACCCAGTTATCTCCTCATAGAAGGCAATTAGGTTAGTCAGGCATGACTTGCCCTTGGTGAATCCATGCTGACTGTTCCTGATCACTTTCCTCTCCTCTAAGTGCTTCAGAATTGATTCCTTGAGGACCTGCTCCATGATTTTTCCAGGGACTGAGGTGAGGCTGACTGGCCTATAGTTCCCCGGATCCTCCTTCTTCCCTTTTTTAAAGATGGGCACTACATTAGCCTTTTTCCAGTCATCCGGGACCTCCCCCGATCGCCATGAGTTTTCAAAGATAATGGCCAATGGCTCTGCAATCACATCCGCCAACTCCTTTGCTGTCTGAGGGGGAACAGGCATGAAAAGGGTTCAGCCTGCCAAGCCGGGGAGTCCAACAAGCAGTTTATTTTTTTTTCTTGCTAGCTTTGTGGCAACGAAATAGCTAGGTTAGAGTAGGGCAGCCCTGTGTTTGAGGTTGCAGTCGGGCACCAAAACCCTAGAGCAACCAGACTTCCCAAAAGCGGCACGCCACGGAGAAGACAGACCCAGATCAAGCCCAGACGTCCAGCTCCATGACGGAAATGCAGGGAGGGGATGGGGGAACGGAGACTTCCCAGGAGGGAAGAGTCAGCCCTCCCCCACCTGAGATCCCGGTGCCAGGATGGAGGGATGCCCTTAACCCAGGCCTAGCTCTAACTGTGGAAGAAAGGAGTTTCTTCCTAGAGATGAAGAATTTGGAGGCGGAAGCAGAGGAGAGGAGAGAGGCGAAGCGCTTGGAGGTGAAGCTCTTGGAGGCAGAAATGGAGCTGAAGCACTTAGAGCTGGAAAAGGCTAAGCTGGATCAATCAGGTAGCCCTAACAGTCCTCCTCCAGGTACCACTCCCCATTCCAAGAAATTCCCCACCTACAAGGTAGGTGATGATACAGAGGCCTTTTTAGAAAATTTTGAAAGGGCCTGCCTTGGGTACAGCATCCCTCCAGACCAGTGTATGGTGGAGCTGAGGCCACAATTCAGTGGACCCTTAGCACAGGTGGCAGCTGAAATGCCTAAAGAACACATGAACGAGTATGAACTTTTTAAACAAAAAGCCGGAATTAGGATGGGGCTAACACCTGAGAATGCCCATCGGCAGTTCAGAGCCCTAAGGTGGAAACCTGATGGGGCATTTTTCCGACACGCCTACCACATTGTAAAAAATTGGGATGCCTGGATATCAGAAGCAAATGTTAAGTCTCTGGAAGATCTATCTCTCCTAATACAAATGGAGCAGTTCTTAGAGGGTGTTCCTGAGGAAATAGAAAGGTACATCCTAGATGGGAAGCCCAAAACTGTAATCAAGGTGGGGGAGATCGGAGCCAAATGGGTGGAGATAGCAGAGAAGAAGAAAGCTAGTAGCAGTTGGTGGGGATACCAGAAGGGGCAACCCGAGATGACACCCCACCATCGGAGTCAGCCCAAGGCCCCACCTCACAAGGAGGAGCCCTCCACACAGCCAGGGAAACCTCAGATGCCCTCTCGTCCCACCACCCTACTCTCCAACCACTCACCTCGCCCCAGCCCACAGCCAGCTGGGCAATGCTTTAAATGTAATGAGCTGGGGCATGTGAAGGCCAGCTGCCCCAAGAGCACCAGCCAACTGCAACTCATCACCCCAGGGTCTCACCAAGAGCCTTCAGGTCCAGATGCCTCGCAAATACTCCCAGAGCGAAGGGAAACAGTGAGTGTGGGTGGGAGGAAGATTACTGCGTGGAGAGACACTGAAGCACAGGGTGTCAGCTATCCACCAATCCCTGGTGGACTCCAAATTCATTGACCCAGAGGCCCAAGTGATGGTGCAACCCTTTAAGACCAACTCTTTTAACTTGCCTACAGCCAAGTTGCCTGTCCAGTACAAGGGCTGGTCAGGACTATGGACTTTTGCAGTCTATGATGATTATCCCATTCCCATGCTGCTGGGAGAAGACTTAGCCAACTATGTGAGGCTAACAAAAAGGGTGGGGATGGTAACCCACAGCCAGGCTAAACAGGACTCCACACCTAACTCCATTCCTGAGCCTCCTACAAGGGCCCAGTCTGCGTCCCCTGATACCACAGGCCCGGGGACCCAGCCAGAGGTGGTGAAACCAGACCCCAGACCAGAGTCTGTGGCAGCAGTTGTAGATCCAGTTCCTGGGACCCAGCCAGAACCAGCCCAAGGATCGAAACTGGCGGAGCAGTCAGCACTAGAGCCCGTGCTTGCAACCCCACCAGAGTCAGGGGAGCCAGCACCAAAGGGCGCCACAGAGCCTGCACTTGCAGCAGCAGCTAAACCGGCACAAGAAGCTCAACCAGAGCCTGAAATACAACCTAGTGCACCAGCGGAGAGTGGTTCACAATCGATGGAGACAACCACATCACCTGCATCGCTTCCAGTGGGACCAAGCCCAAGACCACAACCCAGCGAGGAACTAATGTCTCCAGCATCAAGGGAGCAGTTTCAGGCAGAGCAGGAAGCGGATGAAAGCCTCCAGGGAGCTTGGACGGCAGCACGGAGCGACCCACCGCCTCTCAGCTCTTCCAATAGGTCCAGGTTTGTTGTAGAAGGAGGACTCTTATACAAGGAAACCCTTTCTGGTGGGCACAAGGAGGACTGACATCCTCAGAGGCAGTTGGTAGTTCCAACTAAGTATAGGAAAAAGCTCTTGAGCTTAGCCCAAGATCACCCTAGTGGCCATGCTGGGGTGAACAGGACCAAGGACCGTTTGGGGAAATCATTCCAGTGGGAGGGAATGGGCAAGGCTGTTTCTACGTATGTCCGGTCTTGTGAGGTGTGCCTGAGGGTGGAAAAGCCCCAAGACTAGGTCAAGACCCCTCTCCAGCCACTCCCTATAATTGAGGTTCCATTTCAGCGTGTAGATGTGGATATTCTGGGTCCTTTCCCTAAGAAGACACCCAGAGGAAAGCTATACATACTGACCTTCATGGATTTTGCCACCCCGTGGCCGGAAGCAGTAGCTCTAAGCAACACCAGGGCTAAAAGCGTGAGCCAGGCATTGGCAGACATTTTTGCCAGGGTAGGTTGGCCCTCCGACATCCTTACGGATTCGGGAACTAACTTTCTGGCAGGGACCATGAAAAGCCTTTGGGAAGCTCACGGGGTAAACCACTTGGTTGCCACCCCTTACCATCATCAAACAAGTGGCCTAGTGGAGAAGTTTAATGGGACTTTGGGGGCCATGGTACATAAATTCGTGAATGAGCACTCCAGTGATTGGGACCTAGTATTGCAGCAGTTGCCTTTTGCCTACAGGGCTGTACCACATCCCAGTTTGGGATTTTCACTCTTTGAACTCGTTTATGGCCACGAAGTTAAGGGGCCAGTACAGTTGGTGAAGCATCAATGGGAGGGGGTTACATCTTCTCCAGGAACTAACATTTTGGACTTTGTAACCAACCTGCAAAAAACCCTCAAAGACTCTCTAGCCCTTGCTCAAGAAAACCTACGGGATGCTCAACAAGAGCAAAAGGCCTGGTATGATAAACATGCCAGAGAGCGTTCCTTCAAAGTAGGTGACCAAGTCATGGTCCCGAAAGCGCTCCAGGCCAATAAGATGGAAACATCATGGGAGGGGCCATTTATGGTCTGAGAGTGCCTGGGAGCTGTTAATTACCTCATAGCATTCCCAGACCCTACCCTAAAACCTAAAGTAACCATGTTAATTCTCTAAAGCCCTTCTATTCCCGAGAAATCAAGGTTCTCCAGTTTACAGCCCAGGAGAGAGACGATGCTGAGTGGCCTGAAGGAGTCTACTATGAAGGAAAAACAACAGTGGCATAGAAGAGGTGAGCCTTTCCATAACCCTTGGGAGTAAGCAGCGACAGCAAATCCAGGAGCTGTGCACCAGCTTCATGACGATGTTTTCAGCCACCCCAGGACAGACAGAACGGGTGTACCACTTCATTGACACAAGTGATGCTCGCCCAATTAGAGCTCAACCCTACCAGATGGCTCCTCAAGCCAAAACTGCAATAGAAAGGGAGGTCCAGGACATGTTACAGATGGGTGTAATCCGCCCCTCTGAGAGTGCATGGGCCTCTCAATTTTCATTAATGATCTGGAGGATGGCGTGGACTGCACTCTCAGCAAATTTGCAGATGACACTAAACTGGGAGGAGTGGTAGATACACTGGAGGGTAGGGATAGGATACAGAGGGGCCTAGACAAATTAGAGGATTGGGCCAAAAGAAACCTGATGAGGTTCAACAAGGACAAGTGCAGAGTCCTGCACTTAGGACGGAAGAATCCCATGCACTGTTACAGACTAGAGACCGAGTGGCTAGGCAGCAGTTCTGCAGAAAAGGACCTAGGGGTTACGGTGGACGAGAAGCTGGATATGAGTCGACAGTGTGCCCTTGTTGCCAAGAAGGCTAACGGCATTTTGGGCTGTATAAGTAGGGGCATTGCCAGCAGATCGAGGGACGTGATCGTTCCCCTCTATTCGACATTGGTGAGGCCTCACCTGGAGTACTGTGTCCAGTTTTGGGCCCCACACTACAAGAAGGATGTGGAAAAATTGGAAAGAGTCCAGCGGAGGGCAACAAAAATGATTAGGGGGCTGGAGCACATGAGTTATGAGGAGAGGCTGAGGGAACTGGGATTGTTTAGTCTGCAGAAGAGAAGAATGAGGGGGGATTTGATAGCTGCTTTCAACTACCTGAAAGGGGGTTCCAAAGAGGATGGATCTAGACTGTTCTCAGTGGTACCAGATGACAGAACAAGGAGTAATGGTCTCAAGTTGCAGTGGGGGAGGTTTAG